>KZ651053.1:940636-985738 GCA_001010745.2 Gerris buenoi | reverse complement strand
AAAAAAAAAAAAAAAAAAATCAATTTTAAAATATTGCCTATGTACAAAATATTAAAACGATGCAACCGAAAAAAAAAAGAAAAAACGCACCATATGCATACGATTATTAGATTATACATAATATGTAAATATATAATTTTTTTTTTTATTAATAAAAAATAATAGGACAATCGCACTAAGTTGATATTTTTTTCGTATAGCAAAAAAACAAACATTTCTTTAAAAAGACTATTGTAATAAATATTTTTTTTTAATAATTCTTTTTTTTTCATAACCATTCAGTCTTCTATAGTGCAGAGCTTGAAAAAGCGAAAAACTCAATATATAAAATAAACCATTCCGAAACATATATATACAGACACACACACCGCTACTAAACAGTTAAATATATATACGAAGGGAGGAATAAAAGAGAAGCTTCCATCTGCATGTAATAATTAAATGACGGCAAAAATTTGTTTTTGACACTTCCGTTCGTCGGCAAGTTTGCTATTTCCAAATTACGACAGCAAATCTAAAAATGAGAGAGAGTGAGAAATTAATACAAAATAATTAATAGCAAAAAATATTAGAAAATTAAATTAATGGTTGATTAAATCCAAGCCAACTGATTTAAATTATTAATCTAAATATAAAAAATCCAAATACCACAAGACTGACTAACTCAATATCTATATCTCTAGAACCACCTGAAAGTGGTAAAAATGACTAGGTAATTGTGTAGGCAACACCTATGACTGTAACCATTTGTATTTAGGCTCCTCTTACCTCCTACTATCTTGCTAAGAAATCTAATCGCAATCCACTATCTTGATTCAAGATTGTGGCCGTTTATATGCCAATTGCATTAGAACCTTAACATTTTGAAGTTAGCTTCCTTCTATGGCATAAACAACATGCGTAATAGGTTTTTGATTCAAGATTATGCCCCTACACTTTTGTATGTCAGAATAGAGGGCCTTTGTGAGATTGAGGATATCCTTTGGTTAACAATTTTTGGGACTGTTATGCTTCTAAAACCCTTAAAGCGGAGTTACACATGCCGTCAAATTTGGGAAGCAGCTTGCATGCCAAAAGAGGGTATTTCCCAGTAAGTGGCATACCAAGGATTTTTATTGTTTTTATCTGCCTGCTTGCCAGCTACAGACATGCCATTTAACATATCCACGTGCAAGTAGCTGGCATGTTTTTGTCCAAGCTACAGGCATGTGTATCTCTGCCTTTAATTTTATAATATTTGATAGTCAACAAACAATTGTTTTGCAGTTTAGCATTTTACCTATAGCTATATTAGTGACTCCGTTTGCTTTACTTCGACTAATAAATTAAGTCATATACATAAAAATAACATTATCAATATAATTTACCGTTGAGTGTAGGTGGTTCACTTTTTTCCTGGAATGGGATGAACGGATTCTGTAGTTGTGGCTCGGTGATCTTGCCGTTTGCACCTGAGAGGTCTAGGATCTGATCCACTGGCTCTGCGTCCAGGTCTAACAATGTATTCGTTACATTGTTTTCAGACCTGAAACAATAACAAAACATTCAAATTATAGTATATTTACAACAAAATATACCTTAAAATATAAATAATAAAGGTTCTTCTAGATCATCCAACAAACTTAAGAAAATACTTTTATACCATGAAAGGGGTGTCACACGTCAAACATAGAGGAAAATTGATGTTATACTTTTGATTGAAGATAAATCATTTTAAGAGTTAAAAAACTCAACCAAAAACCAATAAAATATTATTAGTGTTTCACAATAAAGCATTTAATAATATTACAATATTTGTTTTTATTATTTATTAACTGATAAACAAATAAATACGTACACAGAGTGAATGGATCCATTATGGTGTCCATTATGCTTGTTGTTGACTTTTGGGCTATGTGAGTTAGCGTCTGTGTGATTTCTCTCAGAATCTAAGAACTTATCGCTTTCTGATAATAATGTCGTTTGGATTTTATCGCTTTCTGTAATTAAATTTGTTTGCATTTTATCGCTTTCCGTTAATAAAGTCGCTTGTATTTTATCGCTTTCTGATACTAATGATGTTTGTAGTTTATTGTTCTCTGATTCTAAAGATGTTGGTAATTTATCATTCTCTGATATCAATGATGTTTCCATTTTATCGCTTTCTGATATAAGAGATGTTTGCATTTTATCGCTATCCGTCATCTTATCTTCTCCATTCTTCTCTTCATTTGGTGGGCTCGTCTCCATACCATCATCTCCATCCTGTAATCAATAAACGATAATAGATTAAATTTGATTTAAGTGAAACAAACTGAAATATATTTTATGTTTCACAACCTTGTCTTGAGGAATAGCGGGACTGTCCGCCGGGGACATATTGTCTACTGACCCTCACATCCAGGGTGGTATGGTAACACAGAAATCAGACTGTCTGCCGCAAACTGCGGTAATCAAGTAGAACGTGGACAAGGTATTGCGTGATTTCTTTAACTTGTGTTCTTTTTATTTTATTATCAGCATGTTTTTTATGTAGCAGTTTTTTTCGCTTTAAGGCAAACAACACCAAAAAAGAAAATGGGTGCATGAAATTAATGAAAAAAGAGAGGAGTTCGGCGAGTTTTATTGTCTTTGCTGTAATTAAGTTCATTTATTTGTTGTTTGCTTTTGTATTATCGCTTGGGGAAGTGCTGCTGATACTACTTTGAAATCAGTAAACACAGTTCAGAAAGCAATAATTAAAATAATTTTAGAAAGGCTACATCATTACCCTTCTGAAATGGGTTTTAAAGATATTTACTGATAGCTCTTCTCCATTAAAAAAAAAAAAATATATGTATAGAATTTTTTAAGAAGATTAAAAACACAAATTAACCATAATTATATAATGCATTTTAAAGCTTATTAGATGAGCCAACTTTTGATGTAACAAAAGATATTTCGTAGCCATCAAAATTCAAAAAGTTATGTCAGCTCTAAGTTTCATAATTACTTTTGATAAAATTAAATATTCATTTTTAATAGCTTAATATCACATTGATTATGAGACCATAATCAATATGACCAATGAGGTCAATAAGTCATATATGGTTTAAGGATATGATCAAATAACTAGTGCATTTTATAGTAAAAGTACTCCTCTTTCAAATGTTGTACACAACAAATTATTATCTTTTATAACTGTCGAGTTATTACACAATGTATGCAAAACAATCTAATCTATTGTCTGCGTTAGACCAGGTCTTGAAAAAGTTAAACTACTAATCTGTCTGCGGAGGACTGGATTTATTCTCTGCGGACAGCCACCCTCTGTTTGACCAGAATGATGCAATATTACAGTCCACAGTCTATGACAGACAAAAGGCTTGCCCACTGTGGACAGTCCGCTTCCTGTTTGACAGGGCCCTAATAGTTCATTATAATGAGGTTATACTGTTGGTATAAATCAAATAAATGTATTGGCAAATAATTTAAAGTTTAGAGAAATGTTCTGAAAAGTAAATTTGACCTTAGTTGGAGTTGTGGTAGAGGTGCTGCCCTTGCCCCTTGTTCTAAGCATAATGGCTTCCACTCTTTTACGCCTCGCTTGTCTGTCTTCCTCTTCTTTCTTCAACCTTATTTCCATTTCCAACCTTTGCCTAAACACAATAATAAGCAAACAAGAATAAAAATAAACATGGTTGTTCATAATGAACCACCCTGTATACAGTAAAGCATATTTTCCAAGACATGTTTTCTCTTTTTTCTTATGGTGAATTTTGATTATAGGAACCACCCAAGACATTAGTTTGGATAATTGACGCTTTACTATACATAATTTTTTAGTGTGATGTCCTCAAATAGGAGTATCTTTTCTCATGCATATATGTTCAGTGTGATTAACCTTTTTCACACACTTGTGTACAATTTTTTTTAGAAGCTAGTTTTATTTGTGGAAACCTACTTATACGGTTTTAATAATTAATATTTGATTAATATTTGAATTAATATTTGTAACATGTAACTTTGTTCGGAACTAATTGTTTTAAAATAATGCCACATGGACAGTTTAGTGTAGTGAGGAACCCTCACACAGCAGGACTGTTCCTCTAACTCGCCAGCAAAAGTACCGGTGTGGAAATCCCACACATGACGTCCATGAAATGTTGGGGTGTCAATATGTGAGTAATAGAGAACTCAGTATTTACACCCATTTTCATGGAAGTAAAAATACTAAAATGCCAATATCTCCCAAACAGCTAGTCCGATTGTGCTCAAAAATTATGGGTACAATGTAAATTAAAATCAAATAAAGTCTACTGAAGTTATCGTCGACAGACCAATTTTGTGTTTAAGTGACAAAAGTTCTAAAAAAATGCCGCAAACCGCATCTCAATACGATGTCTTGAAGCGATGTTATAAAGGTTTAAAGTTCCGAACGAACGTACAAACCAGTACATACATATGTAAGCACAGACGTACATGTATGTGAAACGGATTTTAATGATATCCCCAGGTTCGAAAGACCCCCTTTACAGAGATCTCGGAATCATGTTTTGGAGGGTATCACCATACTTCCATTTTCATGGAAATAAAAAGGATTTAAAATCAATTAAGAGTAAATGGAGTGTTTACTTTTCAGCTTCTTCCTTTGCCTTCTTATCAGCCTCTTCTTTCTCTTTCTTTGCTTTCTCCTCCTCCTCTCTTCTCAATCTTTCTTCTTCTTCTCTTTTTTGAGCTTCCTACAAAAACAAATAGATATATACATATTAAATTACAAATATACAAGTAGGAAAATATATTCTATTATTGTTTAAATCATATTTTTTTCATTATTTCAATTTAAAAAGGAGTTTCAGGTATACTTGGTTTTATATCTTAAATTATTCTGTAACTCTGAGAGTTGAGAATGTAGTATTTATTTCGATTAAATTAAAATATTTAATAATAATGGTTTAAGAAAACTTAGGGCATACTTCAATAGCCTGTTGTAGCCTAAGTTCTTCAGCCTTCTTTGCTTCTTCCAATAACTTGAGCTGTTCTTCCTCCATCTTTCTTTGTTCCTCTTCTTCTCTTCTTAACTGTTCTTCCTCAGCGAGTCTTTCTGCTTCCTAAAAACAAAAAAATAAATAAATAATAAATAATATTATGCATTTAAATAATAATAATTAGTTAATTTAATCTTCCCAAAAGTCTGAATATAGAAAGAGTAACTAAATTTTTATTTCAAAGGTAGCTTACACCTTCTTTTAGACTTATCCTCTAGTCCTGAGTGCTTCTAATACAACTAACTTCATTGGTTTCATCGATTTTGAGAAATTTAGTCATGTTGAAACAAAAACAAACACTAAGAAGTTATGTAAGGTAAGAAGTGACTCTCACGGTTGCCGGAAGCAATGTTCTCAGAATATAACATTCTTAGGGAAGATTTACATAAAAATGAAACAAATGTTAGCAGAGAAGCTCAACCAACTGAGCAAGAAATAGTTTGGTTTGGGACAAGGGCAGTGGCAAAGTAACCAGGATGTGACAACCTTTTAATAGATGGATAGACAGATTTCAGAAAGATACAGCCACTACAGGTGTAAGAGGCTAAGAATAAGTGCGGAATGATAATAAATTATATTACTTCTTATCTCTAGAGATGAATATTAAAAAACATTAATATTTGTTAATTTTTATTTATAAATTAACAATAGAACCAAATAGATGTGTGTTACTGTTAGTTACTCTTTAAGAACATGTAATCATTTATCAAAATAACAATTCATATTTCAGATATGCCCTGAAGAAAGCAAAATATTTGGCCCAGGTAGTAGCAAAATATTTTATAATAAGATAAAAATTAAAAAATATTAATGTTTTTAAATTACCATCTCTAGAGACCCTAGAGATAACTAGTAGTTAAAATAAGCATGATCAACTGAAGAATAAACAATAAGTTAAAGATGAGGCCAATGCTCACTGCGGACTGTAGAGCTTCTAAGAAAAATATTAAAAAGTAACAAAAATGTCTCTTACCAACATCTTAATTAAATATTAGAAGCCAAAAAAATCATTTTAAGTGCTGGAGAAAAAAAAAAAAAAAATAGGATAAACTAAGAATAGAGACTCCAATGGAACCTGACCTGACTCAATAACCTGATTCCAAAGTTATAACAGTGGATTTCCAATTTATGAATCTGTATCTAGCCACATCCATTGATTCCAATTTCCTGCCACTGCCTAATTTCTCTGATTTTAACTGAGCTGCTTCCATATGAAACAGTTTTCACCTTAATAAAGCAATTTTTCTTATTTTTTGGCTGACTCTACGTCTAATATTCTAAGACCAGAGAGTAAACATGATCATGATCAACACAATACCGAAATAAATGCTGACCCTGACCAATTTCAATTTCATTTGGCCACTGTCTCTAGAAGAGTGGCAAGCAATTTTACGATACCTGCATAAAATATCTGACAGAACAGATTTATCAATGAGATAATAAGGAAGATTATAAAATGTGATTAAAAAAAAGAGTTCCTGCTACAAACTTTTAACTCATTACCTCTTCAAACTGGCAAGGATTTTTTCTCGCCAGTTTAAAGAGATTCCATGAGTGTACATTACAGGTATAATTTTTTAATAAAATGTCAAACACAAACCAGTCTCTGGCGCTCCAATTCAGCTTCTCTTTCAGCCTGCTCCCTAGCTAGCCGCCTTCGTTCAGCCAAAGCAGCTTTAGCTTCCTCCTCCGTGGTTATCCTCATTTTACTCATTGATGCTGAAGCAAAAAATAACAAAAATACTTTTAAATTTATCGTTTGAATAAGTTAATTCAGTGACTTTAAAAAACAAAAAAAACAAATGAGCAATAAAAAGCTATTCACATCAATGAGGTATCTTACTATGACCTTGACTACAATTTTCAGCTTGAAGAAGAACAATTGTTTCTAAAAGACAATTGTATAAAAGCAGGAAGTAAAATTTAATGATAGTAAAATTAAGCTTCTAATATCACCCATTCTATAATGTACGTTGTGAACTTCCTCACATGAATTAACAGTAGCTATTGATCACTTTAAAGTCATGTAATTTAATAAAATGTAAAAGATGAAATAAATTTAATTTAAAATAAGATTTAAGGTTTGTTCCAACCACACTTCAAACTAGTTCCAAACTAGTTTCAAACTGTAAGACGTATGTGCATTAGCGAAAAACGATCAAGTGTGGTCCGATGCACATGCGTCGGGACAGTTCCAAACCAGTTTGAAGTGTGGTTGGAACAAACCTTTAACTTCTTATAAAATGTTCACAATTTAAATGAATAGTTTAGTGTAAACAACCCATCACAATAAAAATAATACTTGTTTTTATTCTTTCATAGGTCTCATACATTATACAAATAAAAATGTATAATACAAATTAAGGTATATATTAAGAATTTTTAATAAACAATGTGGACAAAAAAAAAACTTTCCTTAAATATTTTTGCTTCAAATTTTTAAAATAACATTATTTCCTAAATACCTTAATTTTGATGTAGTTTTTAATTTATAAAAATAATAAGAATGCTAAAATACCGATCATATAAGCTTTAACTGCTCAAATCTATTAGGATAAGAGTTAGCATAGTAAAATATAAGATTTTTTAAAAATAATATGAGGGTGCACTAAGGTCATATAGATTTTTTCCTCAACATTTTAACTATAATATCCCAAAAATGCCTATTATGAAGATATGAGGTCTCAATGTGCCACCATCAAAATAATTTCTTTTTATTCTAAATATACACCACCATGTATTGTTTTTAACATCTAGAAAACAATAAATGAAGCTAATAAACAATCTATTTAAGGAGTTATCTGTGTTGTGTAGATAAATAAAAGAAATATAAAATGTAAAAAAATATGTTGATTTATTATGGTACTCTTCTTCCTTTATACTACGAAAAAGGAAATAAATTGTTCTAAAACCACATCAGTAAAACTTCTGGTTTGATTCTTACATTTGACCGTTCCTCGGAATACTCAAATTGTTATTGCAGTAAAATGAGAAATTACTTACTGTTCATTTCAGAATCCCTGTCTTCAGGAGGAGGTGGAGCAGGAGTCTCGATCTGTGTTCTCTCAGGAACTAAAGGTTCAGAAACCACCGGTGTAGGAACCACCGGTGCAGGAACCACAGGTGCAGGAACCACTGTTGCAGAAACCACTGGTGCTGGAACCACTGGTGTAGGTTCAGTAACTTGCTGTGTTTGTTCAATAGATTCGACAACGGCTGGCTTAGACTCTTCTTGTCTTTGAGTAATCACCACTTGTTCGTCAGCAGCTTCTGATAGTTCTAAAAGAGTCTCTTCAGCGAAAGCCGATGTCGTCAATTGAGCAGATTCATTTCCACCGATAGGTGCAACGTTCTCAGCAATAGGAGACTCCAGCGGAGTTGAACCTTTGACCGGTGTCGATGTGGCTGATGAATTCTGCAACATATCACATTCAATTAAAGATTTGTTCTAATACAATTATCTTTTACATCATACATTTAAAAAAAAAAAAAAAAATCAATTTGATTAAAGAATTAACATAGAAAATAATCTTTGTTTAAAAAAGTTCGGCATTAATTTCAAAATCGGTCAATTTCTCTGCCAATTATCGTTAGGCAAACAAACTTTTAAAATCTCAAATGATGTTATTGATAAAATTAATTATTTTAATGTTAAAATTTAATGTACCAAGAGTAAATAACCATAAGTCAGACACCCGGAAAATATTCTAATAAATATTAATAATAAGATTAATAATTACCAATAAAACAGAACTGAGGGATCAATATGTACTAATAAAAAGAAATTGGACAGCATTAAAATGAAGAAACAGTGCTTATCTCTGATTTATTAGATAGTCTCAAATCAAAACTTTGAAAAAGAATAATAATTAAAAGACAAAAATTTTGCTAGTTAAAAAAAAGTTGGAGTTGAAAGAAAATAAATTAGCTGAAAAATAAATGGGTGAGATACTCTTAAAAACACCTTATGGTAACTGTTATCAAAGGTTTAATTACAAAGAAAGAAAAAAATGAGTCAAAAAAAGTAATAAAACATCTTAAAGATGGCTAATAATAATATTAATAATTAAATTATTATATTAAGGTGACCACTAAAGCGAGGAAGACTGTATAAGTTATATTTTAAGACTATAATTTAAATCATGAATTGCAATACAACTTAACAAATTGAAAATCCCTAAATATAAAGTCAGGGTTGCTTCTCCATTAATCTAAGAAATAATAACAAGAAACATCTAATGATAACCATGATATTGAGGGTAAAATAAAAATAAAAAAGCAAGCATTTCTTTAAGAAAAAAACTTAATTGATCTACATTAGACCCATCATGTGTTCAACATGATTCCTAATCAATGAAAAGTTTTTACTATACTTTAAGGGCTCACCTCCCACCCTTTCATTCACCTCCCACTCTCCATGTATGTAGCGCCTCTGCTAGACCACATGCACAAAAAAAGTACTTAGAGGGGAGGGGATTCCTAATATGAAAAAAGAAGAACTTTAAGAAGCCATACAATGTAACATGAACTCTACCTCTATGTCATTTCAACCTGAAATTATACACAGACTAAGGTAATAGAATTAGATTCCATTGCAAATAATAAAAATATCAATCCTTACAATGAAATTATGGGTAGTATTTGGCACTTCTTTAGATTGTTACTCCCCCTATAAAAAAACAAAGAAGAGTAACAATCTAAGAAAAGGTGCTGATTGTTCTTCTTTAGACTTTTACTCCCCTTATCAAAACAGACGTGGGATATTCCTTTGTCACAAAGTACATTGGACTAAGCATTCTTTTTTCTTAATAGTTATTTAGTCAATGTCATTTTTATTCTAAAACAACATAGGGGAGTAACAATCTAAAGAAGGACCTATTATTTAATATAGTAAAAATTAATTGCATTCAGTATCTAAAAATTCAAGTTAATATTATAACTTATAATTAGGAAGGGGAGAGAGTTGCTACAGGGAATCAATTTAGATTGTTGTGCAGGAAACACACACAGGTGTGGGTTTCAATTCCAGCAGTAGGATGTATTTTTATCTCTTAGTTCTCTGTCCCTCTTTTATAATCAATATTAAATAAGCCCCATTGATTTAGAATAATACACCTACCTTAGTGGATTTAACTTTGTCAGTAGGCTTCTTGGGCGTTTCAGCTTTTGGTGTAGCTGACTTCTTGGTTGTGTGAACTTTAGGAATCGGAGGTTTGTCCCCACTACCACTTACGCTTGGTGATTTTGTGTGTTTGACATCATTAGCTGAAATCAAAACCAAACAATATTAGAACTGATATCATAAAATGATAGATTTGCTGTTTTTTTATTTATTTATTTTTTTTTTTTAAAGTAAAAACCTTTTGTAATTACAATAATATGTGATAGTAGCAGGAGAAGAAACATCAAATTTTTGTCTAATACATCTTCCCCTTCAATCAAAAAGTGAAAAAATGATAAAATTGTGTATCTACAACCATATAATCCCAAACATTTTTGCCTCGTAGACCACTAGTCAATTTGTTGTGTTTGCCATAGCCTTTCTAAACATATAAACTTTAAGGCCCTCCGCACACGTAGCAACTCAAAACAAACTCAACTGGAAACACCAGTCATTTTTGAGTTGATAGAAAGCAAACCCAGTTTGTAAAGAGTTGCTCGAGTTACTCCGTGTACGGTGTCCCATTCAATTACACAGGTTGAAACTCTTAGTCAATTGGTTGGTGATTTGAGTTTATAATCAGTTTGTTTTGAGTTGCTCCATGTGCGGAGGGCCTAAGTGTAATTTTGACAGCTAACTCAGAGCCGCGCATTTTGATAGGGTTTTTTGAAGAGTGAAAAATTATTTTAAAAAGTACAATTTTTATTCTAAATTTACTGAAGGGACAAAAGACAAGTAAGTATATGGATTTAGAACTTTTGTTTTGCAGCTACAAATCAAAATCATCCTTCAGGAGTCCATTAAATTACGTAGGCCAATAGGTGCAACATATACAAGAGATGTGCTCATGATAAACCCCACCTAACCTCGACCACTAACTCCCCTGAGCAGTCAGAGTAGCTATAGAATGAAAATCAGTCATGACTAACTTGGCTCCTCAGTGGTAAGTCACCACCCACACAATGCTAGCTACGTGGCTATGTCATCATGGATATATTAGATAAAGAGTAAGCTACGAGGTAAATCGTTACCTTGAGGAGATGATATTCCGGTTACAGCAATGGAGACAGGTCTAGGTTTGCGAGGGGTTCCAACAGGACGGGATCGAAGGTTGGCCGATGCTTGACTAAGATTGCTAGCTACGCTGTGCTGTGACATTGAGCTTATAGGACGACTAGGTGTCGCTTCCCCACTTCTCATACCTTCAATTATAACAAAATAAACAATAAGACACAATAGAAAAATATAACATAATTATTTAATAATAAATACTCCGTGGTGCAACATTCCATGAAGGGCTTAAGGTCTGCCAAAGGGCATATACAACTATATACATAATGGAAGACCCAAGTTAGCATGTCGCTCCATCAGCTCTAAAGCAATTATTTAATAGTAATATAAGTATAACTAATATACTTAATTGCAAATTTTAAGATCAGCAGTCAAGTTTTTTTTAAAATTTAATTTGATTTCGTTGCAAGAACACAAGTCTATTTGAAGAGGAATGCTTCAAATTTCTTTTTCCTATAAGTTTAAGAGTTAACCAATTTATGTAATAGTTAACATTAATTCAAGCTTTTGCATGTTTATGTAAAACTACACAATTGATTTTATTACTATTAGCATGACTAGTGAGTCACTTTATAATTGCTTAATGCAATTATTAAGCATACTATTTTACTTATAATGCCCAAAACAATATTTTTTCTCTTTAAAAATTAAATGCATTTATTTAATTAATTTTTTTCTAATAGAATTTATTTTTAAAATATAAATTTAATTTAAAACATAATTTAAGCGTGAATTACACTTAAAGCTCTGAAAGCGAAATCATTATGTTTTTTATAAATCAATATATTTAAGAAAACAAGTGCAAATTTTAAGAATTAAAAACACTTTACAAAAAAACAACATTGAACAATAACAATGTGGAAAGCTCTTTGATAACTTACTCTTTGTAGCAATTATTTTTTTTTTTTAAACACAAAAATCAAGATGTAAGGCAGTCAAATAAATAAAAATTTTAATTAAAAATTTTACGAGGGAATAAAAATTGCATAATATAAAAGCTTAAAAATTAACACACACACTATTAAACTAAACAAATCAAAAGATAACGCAGAACAAATTTAAAAAAATAATAATAATAATCTGCTACTAAGTATAATTCTTATATCACTTTTATTTCATCACTTGTAGAGCTTTCTTAAGGCTAACTTCATAATATTGTCATTAAGGAGTCATGGAAATATCATTGTAAAGATTTAAGGCTCTCACAACCTAAGTGTTTTTACACAGTTCAACATTTCTTTGTTTACAGAAAATTCATTGCAAACTACCTTAAAAAATATATTTATCGGGGTAAGAGAGGCTCTATATGAAAAACAGACAGACGTTTCAAAAACCATATTTTAAAATTCAGAGGGACTTAAACATTTAAATCAAATATTTTTTATTATTCAATACTTTCTATAGAAAAAAGTAAAAAGACAGTATCAAATAATTTAAAAGGCAAAAAAAGTAGAAAAACCCTCAAAATTAAGTTAGTTTTAAAATCATGGTCTTTCAAGGGCCAAGAATATCTGATCAAAAAAGAGGTAAGAAGCACTCCAATAATACCATGAAGGACAACAAATGATGAGAAGCACTACTTACCACTAAAGGCAGTAAGTGCTACGATGAAGGCTTGAATTTATTTTCTTCATAGAAAATTTTACTGAATATCCTTTTAAAAGACCATAAAAATTAGTTGGCTTTTTTTCCCTGTCACCAAAAGCAGTAAATGTAAATTAAAGAGGATCTGAAGCACCATTTTTGGTCAGTTACCTAGGTTCAAGTTTATTTCATAAATAATTTTAAATTTCACTGCTTAAAATTGAGGCGTCAAGTGGAAATATAGTCTAATCCAAAAAATTATCAAACAAATAAATATGAAATTAAACAATGGTTTTGAGGCATATAATGGATTTATTTATTTATTTTTTTTAAATAAAAGGAAAAAAGCTATCAAAATATCTATTTAACTCTGTTTTTATTTTTTGGGTTAGGCTTTTTTCCGATGGGCAACTCAATTTATAGAATATAAGGATCTTAAATTTTAAATTATTTATCAGGATTAAATTATAAAAAGCAGTTTAGCTTAAAGACTATTAAACAAATTACATTTCCTGGGGTGAAAAAGTCTTTAATAGCTTCCTCTCTTATTCATGGTGGCTAAAATAAAGTTATGGTGTGAAAATATCACATTTGAGTTTTAGTAAGCGCCTATTTTATGGTATCATATAAAAAAAAAGGTACAATGTAATTCAACCTTAATGTAATAGGTAGTGGAATTTCTGTTAACATCAAAATTACATTTTCTTAAGTGATTGCAATTACTTAATGCAAACCTTCTTCTAAGGTTGAAATCGTTCTTTAAAATTCTTGACAATCCTTTTACACTATAATTTTAAAATTTTTAATTTTTTTAAAATTAGGGGTGAGGGTGGTTAGGGCTGGAAATTAAAGTCCTGAGTTTAAGACTTGAAGAATTATTATATCAGTATTCTTGCAGAGGAAACCCCTGTATCACCAATTATCTAAAAATTTTATAAAATAGGTAAGGTACAAAATGCTTTGGGAGGTATTACAATTTTTTTATAAATACCGAAAATTATAACTAAAATAATTAAAAAAAAAAAAATAATAATAATAATAATAATAATAATAAAAATAATAATAATAATAATAATAATCCACCTTGAATATGGACCATACAGAGAATATATTATAAAATATATGAATTTAGCATGTTTGAATGAGTGTTTATATAAATCAGAAAAACTTCTGTATTGAAGAAAACTCAAGTTTTCAGCACACATTAAATAAAATAGGTGCAAAACACATAATGATTAGGACTAAGAGGAATGTAATAAGTGAATGCATAAATTTAAATTTTGAGTTTCTAGATGAACAGTGGATATGGATGAAGGATGAAGGTGAGATGGTTCAGGGGTACAGTTCTTAGACCTGAATGTATCAAATTATACAAAGGTAGATATGTTAAGAGGTATCTAAGCCAGAATGCATCAAATTGTATGAAGGTTTGTCAAAAGAAGGTTTGTCAGCAAGTATCTACTACCTCAGGCTAACAGAAAAGATTTTTATTAGATTGGAATAATAATTGAGATTAGGAAAGATAACAAACAAGCAAACATAAATTAACATTTGTGAATAAGGAACAAGGATAAAGTTCATTAGATGGAGTACAAACCTTAATTTAACAAAAGATATATTTTTTTTTTCTTAAAAACAAGTTTTTATTTGAATGAAAATTAAAATTTTATCTAAGTTTATTGTCATGGACGTCGAAAAAGTATGCATTTTTAATGTATTGGTAGTTAAAATATACTCATCCAATTAATGTGGCATATAGCTTCTTCTCATCATAGCTTTTATAAACTAACGTGATCCGACTAGGAATTGAAAGTGTGGTTGTTCAGACCTGATACTATAGCCAGTTTCACATTTATTTTTATTGTTTAAAATGGATTCCTGTTCAGGATTTTTTTACAAATATTTAATTCAGAGACTTTTCAAACATCCTAAATTCAAGAAAACTTTTGATGTTAAAATCTATTTTGTGTGATTATATTTTCAATGTGTGTTAGTTTTATTTAAATAATAATAATAATTTTCAATAATAACATAAAAATAGTAAAACCTACTAAACATATTGCAGCTTATCTTTCTTTGTTATTCTTTAAAAGCTCTGATATAATAAATTTACCTTTTTAAAACTTTTTATATATTTCAGAACATTATAGCATCTAGTTCACTAAACTTCCCTCAACATTTANTTTGGTTTTTGAATTATGTAACTACAGACTATCTATAAAAGTGGCTATTTTTAAGCAATAATGTCTCACCTTTCTGCAGATTGAATCCAATATGTTGGTTGTTATAGGTATTGAACCAATATCTTGACCAGACTGACCCTTACAATTCTACAAATCTAATCAATAAGTAATCTTGCTTTGTATAAAAACATAGCAGAACTTGGTGAATCTCACAAACTATAACTTATTAACGGCCCATTTACACTTTAGTAAAAGTGTTTAGTGAAAATTGGCTTAAAAATGACTTAACACTTACACTAAACACGTGGTGCCAAATGGATTTAGTGTTTTTACTAAACACTCGTACTTCCACAAACGAAAGTGTAATTGGGCCATAAGTTCCCACACTAAAAATAGGTTTATAAAGGGCAAATTAACAGACAAATGGACAGGATCACAGACATTGAGTGGTTTGAGGATCCGTGCTATTATTTTATGCATATTATAAATATATTTATAAAATATTAAAAATCAAAACGTTACCGACGCATATAAATATAAGTAGTACAAGGAATGGTTACTTACAGAGTGCATGTGTTCAACATGATGGTGGCAAGGATCATGAAGCTCCTTAGAACCTTTGATTAAAAGTAAAATACCCTGGCAGAGCATGCTTACAAGCAAGGGGAAATAGTATGACACATAAAGCTGCATGCGATCACCCCACTAGACATTACACTAGCTATCTACCTATCTAGCTACCTCTAGCCCTACAGCTAATCACACCTTACCACTAGGTAGACAATCCACTTAGAATTTTTAATCCTTGTCTTCAAAAACCAATAAAAAATTAAATTTAAATGATTTAAATTAAAATTAATGAAGTGATAGAACAAAGCATTTGAATTTAAATCACATCAATCATTTAAAAATCAAATAATTATTATTTTATATTTTTTGAATGGTTGGTGTCATTTATCGACAAACCCTGGGTCTTTATTATTGTGATGAAATTTTATTTGTACGTAGCATTTAAAAAACTACTTAAAATAATACAATTAATGGAATAACAAACGGATACTATTACAGAAATGTGAGTATTTATTTATATTTTCTCAATTTTAGTTGTAATTTTATTAAAGAATTAAAAAAATAATAATAAGGATAAAAATTTAAAGTTTATTTTAAACTGTAAAAAAGCCTGAAAGTTAGAATATGCAAGGTTTTACTGGTAAATCCAAGAATTTACTATAGCGAGGAGGAAAAAGTCAAAAGAGAACTTTTATACACTTAAATTTTAAGGATGTATTAAGTTACCTTAGTAAGTACACAAACTCTAGCACTATTGGCTGTGAAAAGCCATTTAACTGTAATATTACTTTTTAAAGTTATTTATAGAAAATGATAAAAACAAAAGCTTCTCCAGGATAATTATAATTATCTAAACCAGCTTTTGGCCTCTCGGCCATCATCAATGCAGTCTAAAAGTCACATTAGAGACAGAAATCAGATTTATATGATATCAGTTGTATTGCAGCCATATTTATCATTATTTAAAACCCCTCTAACTGGAATAGAAAATGAAAATACCACTCTATTGTGTCTACGAGATAACACATTATAATAATTTGCTGTTGAAAAAAGGAATAGTGGCACCACAAGTTTCTATGCAACTTCTATGTTAAAGAATATTGCAGTGTTTAAACAGCCTAATGTTTGTAGTTATCTTTACAGTGACACTTATAGTTTCTTTTACTTCATCCAATGCTCGATGTAAGACCAGAACTGAGTTGTTAGCACTAGCCAAGGGCTAGGATTTACCAGTTTTTGAGCTTCTATAATATTAAAATTTAATTTATTTTTGGTTTTTGAATTATGTAACTACAGACTATCTATAAAAGTGGCTATTTTTAAGCAACAATGTCTCACCTTTCTGCAGATTGAATCCAATATGTTGGTTGTTATAGGTATTGAACCAATATCTTGACCAGACTGACCCTTACAATTCTACAAATCTAATCAATAAGTAATCTTGCTTTGTATAAAAACATAGCAGAACTTGGTGAATCTCACAAACTATAACTTATTAACGGCCCATTTACACTTTAGTAAAAGTGTTTAGTGAAAATTGGCTTAAAAATGACTTAACACTTACACTAAACACGTGGTGCCAAATGGATTTAGTGTTTTTACTTAACACTCGTACTTCCACAAACCAAAGTGTAATTGGGCCATAAGTTCCCACACTAAAAATAGGTTTATAAAGGGCAAATTAACAGACAAATGGACAGGATCACAGACATCAAAAACTAGTTGAATATTGTAAACCCTTTGATAACTGCCATGGGCGCCCATATGAATTTTTCTAGAGGTCCACCGCCACGGGGGGAGGGGAGAGGTTTCTGTAAAGCAAAACACCTGACCTGATACTATAGTAATATATATTTTTACTCTTTTCCTAACAGCCTATGAAAACAACTTATATNAAAAAATAACCAAATAAAATAATAAAAAATAAAAGTAAATTAAAAAAATTATAAATAACCAAAAGCTTGTACACTAAAAATGTGAAGCAGCAGAAATATAGAAAAATAATGAAATAAAAAAGAGAAATAAAAAAGAACACCCTTTTGTAGGAGTATGGTATGAAAAGTTTTTCTTTTATTTTTAAGGTTGACAACAACAAAAAGCAAACATAATAAGTATACACATATTTCCATACCTTTTACTAATAATTCTCATAAATGTAGTAATAAGTTTAATTTTCTTAAGGTAGTTGAATCTTTTTGAAACAATTCGGACTTTTATGTAGTTGCTTAAAACACTAATCTTTCTTATTGTCAGAACATTTGTCAGTTTAGAATGTTTTTTTAATTTGGAGTTGGACTTAAGTACCAAGAATACCTAACTAAATTTTAATCATATAGGTACGTATAGGAAATTAATTGAAATTGTCTTACTGGCTATGAAGAGGCCCGTGGTTCAAGTCCCAATTCAAGCGGAGCCTATTTTTCTCTGTCTGTTTTCCATAGTTAATAATAATTATAATTTGATTTAAATTAAAATTTAAACTTACTGTTGTATGAATACTACCAAAAACTTAAAAATTGAAATGGCTATGAATAAAGTAAAAGACTGTTTCTTCCTTCAACTTTTATATAACAAATGATAAATTAACTCCAATTAAAACATAATTATTAAAAATGCATCACCACAGTGACAAATACCAAGGAGAACGCCCTGAATTGAGCACTTAATGCTTGGGTTGTATCCTTACAGCAAAAACTTTGGGAAGAAAAATGGAGTTTAAAAGTGTACGAATTGCTTCCATTTTAATTTTTAACATCCTAATTCATACAATAATTAGTTCTTTTTAGTAAGCTTTTGTAGAACTTACTTCTAGCAAATAATACAAAATAACTAATTAGTCAAGTGATAATAACAAACAAACTAATAAATTCAGACAAACTACTAAATATTTAGTAATGATGGTTGGAATCAGTTTGAAGTGTAATTTATTTTTTTTTTAAGTTTTTGGTAGAATTCATACTACGGAAAGTTTAAATTTAAAATTAAATCAAGTTATAATTATTATTAACAATGGGAAATAGACAGAGAAAAACATATAATAGAGTCTGTTTTTCTCTGTCTATTTCCCACTGTTAATAATAATTATAACTTGATTTAATTTAAAATTTAAACTCTCCGTAGTATGAATACTACCAAAAACTTTTAAAAAAAATGAATTTCTAATTGATTGTACAAGGTACAGGTACTAATCGGGTACTTTATAATTATAAGCGTTAATTCTCGGTCTAGTTCTATTGTCGTAAAATTCGACTAACTTAGATTTGTAGAAAATTGAAAGCTTAATTCGGGATTAGATATTGTTATAGACAGTGGAAAATCGTTCTCCGGTATAGCTTAGTTGGTTAGAGCACTGTAATGGTAATATAGAGACCCGTGGTTAGAGTCCCGGTGCCGGAGTCTGTTTTTCTCTGTCTATTTCCCATTAATAATAATAATTTTAACTTGATTTAGTGTAATTTATTTATTTTTATAGCAAACTAATCAATATTTAACTTTGCTTTTTTCACACCATCTCAACTTCTACCAATATTTTGATATCAAAAGATTCTTTTAAGTCGTGCGATTAGTTGAAATACTGACTAGGGATGGGAGGAACGGAACGTTACTATAAAAATAACTAGTTCCTGCGCTGGAACGGTTCCAATCGTTCCAAGATTTCATGGAACTACGTTATTTTTGGAACGACTTTGAAATTTTTATTTTACACGAAATGTCTATTTTTATTTATTTAACAATATTTTTGTCTTAATTCAATTCAAATTAAAAATTATATTTTTGTAAAAAAATATATATTTAAGTGATTATGGAAAAAAAGAATACGAAACGTAACTGATTAAAGAGGCAACTGTAACGAGAGCGAGCAAAAGCAAGCATCAATGAAACTAAATAACCAACTTGAAGGGAACTTAAAAAACTCGTTTTGCGTGGAACGAAAACTAACTTGGAGGAACGAGTTACGTAACTACGAGGAACGTAACTATCAAAGAGGAAACGGGAACGAGAAATCATAAAGAAACTGTAACTGTAACTGGCACGGAGGGAACGTAAAAGATTCGTTTCGCGTGGAACGAAAACGAGTTGCAAAACTAGTTCCAGTTCCACCAAGCTGGAACGAAAAAGTAAAGATGTTATGGTTGTGCACGTGTTATAGGAGTGGGGATGATAGCTCGAGTCTCGGGACTCACTCCAAAGCGATGCGTTCTCATTCTCTTTCACACTTCTTAGAGGGAGCGTGAAAGAGACAGATGCCTCTTTGCCCTTTTTACTTTCCCGGGTTCGATTCCCCGCCCGGGAGAAGTTATTATTATGATCATTTTGATGAAATTTCTAATAGTAATTAAATGTACATAATATATGAAAAGTTTGTCTGAGTTGTCTCGGACAGATTTTTTTCTTTCAGTTCCCTAATC
Organism: Gerris buenoi; assembly: GCA_001010745.2. Classification (NCBI taxonomy): domain Eukaryota; kingdom Metazoa; phylum Arthropoda; class Insecta; order Hemiptera; family Gerridae; genus Gerris; species Gerris buenoi. The sequence continues at coordinate 965,754 of KZ651053.1, read as the reverse complement.
AACTTCAACTTGTCGCCTTCGCCACTCGTTTCGTAAATAAAAATATCTTAATATTATTATTATTATAAATGTTTGTATTTTATTTCTACTTTTCATCTTCAGTGAAGAGTCGAACTATATAATAAAGAAACTGGTCTTTTGTGGAACGAACCTGCACTAGACTTTGAAACACGTGAAGTATAAAAGGAAACTGTTTCTTTGGAACGACAACTAAAACGTTCCAAAAATAACTAGTTCCTGGAACTAGTTATAGGTTTGGAACGAAACGACGAAACTCGTTCCACTCATGGAACGGTTTTTCCCATCCCTAATACTGACTCAGATCTATTGTATGCTCAACATTCCAGTAAATTTAAATTTCCTTTAGGTCTTAAACAAGTGGATCTTACTTTAAATGAGCAATAATGACATTTTCCTATTACTGTTATTAATATCTTTTTTTTTTTTTAAATAACTCAGAATTTCATTAAAAAACGCAGAAAATAATAATTATTGAAATATTTGACTTGTAACAAGAACTTTGATGTTTACTCAATAATGATTAAAGTATTGTTGTTTTTTAACCTAAAATATTAATTTCCTATCGCTGACTAAAAGTGGAAAGTCTAAAAAGAAAAAAAGATGGGATAAAATCATGCAATTTGCCCAACATGCATTTAAGTTGATAGTGAAAATTAATAGTAGCTAGGCATATATTTTCTTCCTTTTTTTTGTCTTAAAAATAAGAAGAAAACAAATAAATAACTAAATCAAAAAGATAATTCTAAAAATAAAAAAATAAAAAATTCAAATTCAAATAAAAAAAAGAAAAAAAAAACAATATTATAGCAAGACACAAACAATGCACACACGCAAAACAAAACAAAAAAAAATTAAAACCAAATAGCAATGAATGAAATTGCATAACAAACAGCCAAATTTTAAGATTGTTTTTTACACTGATTTTATTTTAAATGAGACAAATATATTTTCTGAAACAAATAAAGTACAAAAATTAGAAATCAGGGGAATGTGAAAACTTGTATACAAAAAATAATTGGCAATATTTTGCTTCTTAATTTATTATTAAATTTTTTTTTTTTGTTTTTTTTTTAAACTTTAGATTAAAAAACTGCGCTTTATTTATATGACTTTTTTAAAAATGCTTCTATAAATATCACCAAAATTTAATTATTGATTGGGTACCCTTAAACACATCCATAGAAGTATTCAGGGTGTAATAAAGGTTACATCTTTAGGAATTGGAAAAAAAAGTTAGTGTTGCATTGGCAACACTATCTTATCACTGGGTACGTAGGAATTGTGTTAAATAATCAAAAGATTACTTCCTCAAAGAAAAGTATATTCTAATAATCTAATAATTTGTTTAACTAAAAAATTAAAAACTAAAATTACTTTTAAATTGAGGATAACATGGGTCAGTCAAAAGTTAAAAAAAAATCATCAAAATGTTGGGTTGACCGATGTTCACCATTCTTGTATTATAACTTGAAGAAGGAAATAAATTTTTCCGGAAAACATCGTTAAATCCAAAACATTGATTTTTACTTCTGATTGACTGACCTTTGTTATCCCCTAATTCTTCATTCGCAATCAATAATTACGTAGTTACTAAAATTACTTATAGTATGCAAGTAATTACTAAAATTGTCAAAAAGTACTAAAACAATAACTTTAATAAGGTTTTTCTATTTAAGGGAATATTTCTACTAACAAAGATTCTACGTAGGCAAGTAAAGAAAATAAAATTTACAAAGATATTCTGTAATCAAGGATTATACATATGGTTTTAACTAAAAATATGTATTATTTGTTTAACGGTTTTATCAAATATTGCATGGGAGTACTACATACTCCCATTTGCCTGAACCTTTAAGGTCAGAACCCTAATCGTAAAAAAAAATATTAAACAGGTTTTTACAGATATCACCAATTGAAATTTACTATTTTTATTTTATTAAAAATTATTGAAGAAAAAAAATAAGTTTAGCTAGCGAGCTAAGAAAATTTTAAAATGGGACTGTAAGCATACAAGTATTTTAACTGGGTGATTTAATATGCTGCACCTTGCAGCAAAAACTCTTTTTTATCTAATTTTAAGTTTGTGAATTATAGAACTTATTATTTATCCAGTCAGGGGTTAATACAATTTCACATTACGCATGGCCAATATGATATCAGCAAGTTGTGAATAGATTTTTTTTTAAATTAAACTGATGGATAAAGTTTTTAGTAAATATTTGGACATGAATTTGGCTGAATGTTGTATGTGGTGAGGATATCATACCTGTAGGCGAGGTCTGTTCATGGTGAGTAGGCTGTCGGGCTTTAAGCCTTAGTTTCTCTGCCCTGGTGAGCCTAGGCAGTGTAAGCATGCTGCGTGAGGAAGCCATGCGTCCAGTCGGTCTAGTACCGGCTGCCGCGGAGCTAGCCGCTAAGTTAGACATGGACCTCGTAACGTCATCCTTACGAGCGTTACTCGGTTCACGGACTACTCGAACCCGCGGCTGGGCTAAACTGTCCAGCCTCGACATCGAGAAAGCTCGACCCACCGAATTCTTACTTTTATAACTCCTACTAGGCGTGACTCCCGCCGAGGCGTCCCGCGGAGAGGGCAGTGTGGGGGTCAGGTCTGTCTTCTTACGTCTAGTACTTCCTAGCCCGTCAAATTCATCTAAAACAATTATTACAGAAAACGCTTCACAACTCAAGCAAAAAAAGAAACATTCAAGCAAAATGCTAGGTGTGTACGACTAAATGCTATGCAATGCAAAAAAATAAAAAATTGCGATGTGCTAAGCAAATGATAAGAAAAACCCATAACACCTTAAGGACAATTGGAAATTCAGTAGGATAGTCGGTAAAAAAAATAGGTAAGATAATGTGCTTAAATTCTTTACAACAATATTCCTAACATTTTTTACTGCAATAATTTACAATAAAAGTTTAAATTTCTTAATCTCATTCCTCAAAAAAAAGAAGGAAAAGTAGAATGGTAAAATTCCAACTAAATTTGGTTCCTCATCATCATCTGTTACATAACATCTCTTAAAACAACAACATTCTTGTTTTATACCTTGAAAAGAAGGAAAAAATATCGGAAACGCCTTTGATTTCACTGCATCCTTGCAATCCTCGATTTCTATAATATCTAAAGCTAGGATCTAATATAGACTAGCAGTATATACATCCTATTGTGATATGTAGTAACTTGAGATTAAATTAGATTACTTAAATTTACTTTATCACATGATAAGGATAAGTTTATTAACTCATAGGTTATCACTTCTTGATTTAACCTTTATAATAATAAAATATGCTTAAATATAAATTAAATACATTTTGAAAAAAATATACTGGTATAAAACATAAACCAATACCTGAAGACATAGCACTACAGTGTCTGAAAGATACTCAAAGGTGAAGTTGCAGCACCCCACATTTATAATGATACAAATATAATTTTAGACTATAAAAACACTTTTATTTCCATTTAACTACAAAAATTGTTTTCGTTTTAACATTTTTAGTTTGATATGAAGAACCTGAAGGTTCTTAAGGCTTATCCACAAAATCATGTCTTTGCAGCTTGTAGGAGCTTAAATATCCATAGCTGTAGATAAGTTAACTCATTTGGAGGTGACATGTTACAGGGATCACAGACAATATATTTTTTTTTCGGGCATCCAGAGCTAGAGAGGCTATGAACAAGTGTATTCATGGGCCTTCCTGAATTTGAAAATCATGGAAAAAGTGAGAGACTATCAGCATGGCAAGCTTTTATTCTTGACCTAATATTAGGAATGAAAAGATAAGTGTTTATTGTACCTTTGTTATCAGATAGTCTTTGACAAATAACCTAGCACACTAACTCAAGATAAACCAATCTCTAAATATTGGATTACTAGATAGAAGTTTCCTAAATTTTAAACTAGAGGGCGAAAGAAATGTGTCCATATTGAGTTCTTGGCTGCTAGAGAAGTAGCAAGGAAGATAAATAGCTTTGAATATGGATCAGTAAGTCAAAAGAGTAAATTAAATCCAACTTTTGAGTAAAACTAGTAAGTACAAAAGTGACTCTGGACCACTCCGCTAACTACAATTGTAGTTCAATTTGGCACTAATGTAACAAAAAGAGTTGTAAAGCCTCTTAATTTTTCTCCTTTGCCTCCTAATATTATAACTCAGAGAGATATTCACAATTTTTCTTAAATTTTCAATAATTACAAAATATACATATAAAATAACATAAATTATAGAGTCACACAAGAATACAAAGACTAACTACACTAAGTTAAATTTTTCTGTAAACCCTTCACCAGAGAATAAATCTAATCAACTTCAAATTAATAACTTCGGAAGATTAGATGCAGAGTTTAAAAAATAATTCTACTCAACAAAAAAAAAAATTAACAAATAATATTAAAAACAAAAAAAAATACGAAAAAACAGAAATTACACATTTGAAAATAAATAATTAAAACAAAAAAAAGTTTTCGAGTACAAGCACAAAAGTTTTAGGTATATTTATTGAATTCTATCATTCTTTCATAAATTCATTATTGAATACAAATAAATTTTTAAAAAATGATAGATTAATTGAATTTAATTTTGACTTAAAAAAAAAAAGAAATTCGGCATCTTTCTTAAACTTCGACACAATTAATTTCCAGATATTGTGATTATCTATTTAATAGGAATGTGACAACATCAAATAAATCCTGTATAAGAAAAACAAATTTAAATAAACCCATCAATTAAAAATATTATTCTATCAGACAAAAACAATCTACAACTTTTTAACAGACAAAGAATACAAGAGAAGTCAAAGATTTTGTACAATTCCAAACCAAATACAACTACTACAAATTCCACAGACAAAATACAGACAGACATTTTCAATTTAAGAAGGGTTTATGGTCGATATTTGCTGAATTTGTTGATCACTGATTGAATTCCAACACAAGCAGACATATCTGTGATCTCTAGTTCTACAAATATAGAAAGAAACCCCTTCTCTGATTAATTACTCAACACCTTAAACGTATAGATCCAGGGGCAACAACTAATGAACCTAGGGCCACAACTAAAGGAAGATGAAAATGCTAAAACCGCACAACAAATGTGCGTTGAAGGTCCGGTTTCCAGCCAAAAATGAACTAGTTTAAATAAATAAATCAGCCCTGTTTAAATTTGAAAAAATGTTAAAACCCCAGGTTTGCCAGAACTGTTTTATTTTTTCAAACCAAGATTGAAAAAATGTTAAAACCCCAGGTTTACCAGAACTGTGTCATTTTTTCAAACTAAGGTTGAAAAAAATTTCAAAACCCTAGGTTTACCAGAACTGTCATTTTTTCAAACCCAGGTTGAAAAAAATTTAAAAACCCTAGGTTTACCAGAACTGTGTCATTTTTTCAAACCCAGGTTGAAAAAAATTTAAAAACCCCAGGTTTACCAGAACTGTGTTATTTTTTCAAACTAGTTCATTTTCGGCTGGAAACTGGACCTTCAACGCAAATTTCTTGTGTGGTTTAAGCATTTTCATATTTCTACAGTTGTGGCCCCTGGTTCTATAGTAGTGGCCAAATATCTATACCTCGACCAAAACCTTCAAATAGTCTACAAAAGATGTTCATTGGCGTTAAATCTCAGTTCATGATAAAAGAAAACAACCTATAAATATGGTTAAATGCATTTATAACTTGTTCTGTATTTTTTGCCTACTCTGGGATTAAACCTAGAGGTTGTGAGTATACTAACCAATCTGCTACACCGATACCACTTGTTCTGTCTTTCATAACTTAATTTTTGTTAAACAATTAAAAAAAAAAAAAAAAAATCAACTAATTTACACTAGAATTAAGTACAACAGGGACATTTTTTACCAATAACTTATTAGTGAAAAAAAATACCCATAACCCTATACTAACTTAAAGGATTACCAGCTCAAAATAGGGGCCAGAGTCTACCATTACTGGATCAATGTATTGATTCTAGTAAGCCATTTTATCTAAAGAAGCATCAAGAACAAATTTATTTTTTAAGAGCGAGATAAAATTGAATAAATGGGATACCGAGCCAATTTTGAAACCTGAGTTTTGACATTTAGAGGGTTGGGCCAACTAGGCAAACAAAAATGCCACTGGTGGAAGAGCGTGGCCCTCAGGGTGACCACCTAGTGGCTTTATTACCCACCTCCCCCCATGAGTTAGCCAACCTGAAGATCAAAAATGAACTCTCTTGATCCTACAATAGTTAATTGTATTGTTTATTGAACTTACCATTAATCATACAATGGTTAGATAACACTAACCATCAAAGGTCCCCAGAAATTGCTGATCCTAGTCTTCTTGTTTATACTTAAATCCAAATTACATAGGGAATTAATTCATTTTATAAACAAATGATTTTTTTAAAAAAATCTCAAATTCAAAAAGAAAATAATTTATTCTAGTTATCTTTAAGACATAGGAACCAACCATTTTTACATTTATGATTTAATTTGACCCCCAAGCAGTGATTTTTAACGTTATTAAAAATCTTGCAAATATTTTAAAAAGGGGAATCAATTTTTTTTATTATTTTTTCATAAATATTTTAAAGTTTATTTACATCTCTTTATATCATTGCATTTTTACTTCGTATATTATATTACTTACACCGAAAAAATCAATACGACATATCCAACTGCAAAAAATAAAACAAATTAACATAAACAAAAATAAAAAGAAACAAATAAGACCCAAATAAAAGATATCTGGCTCTTTTACCACATTTGATTTCATTTTAAAATTTCATCTAAATATGTTAACACCTTTTTTAAAAAAAAAATGTTAATTTTTATTTTAAAAATGTAAGAGTTAATGTTCAAGCGAATTGTCCCATGCTCTAAAATTAAATGTTATCATTATTTTAAAAATAATGAATGAAAAATTAATCAACATTTTAGCTAAAGCGGAGGAAAATTTATTTACATAAATGCAAAAGTTAAAAATGACTTATTATTGACAATTATTTTGTTACATAAAATGTATTTTAATTATTAAAAAATGGACGATTAAAACTAATGAATTAACATATTAAATTTAGTTTTGTAATCCTATTTTATTTTAAATAAAATGTATTCAACATCCAAACTTTATAATACATAATTAAAATGCTAAACCATTAAAAGCCTCATGATTGCTATTTTATTTTATTTATTTATTTTTTTTTTTAGTATCACCTAATCTAAATTTATGAGAATTTTAAATGGATATTAAACAATCAAATTAAGGTAATGTGTAAATTTAATATTATCTCAAATTCTATTAAAGCAGCATTTAAATTTTGTTACACTGAATACTTAATTAAAATGGTAAGATTGGTTAATTTTAATTCATCGACTAATACATTTTAATTATAAGATTAAAGCGACCCTGTTTAAAATTAGATTAATCTGCAGTTAATGGTTTAGTTGAACCCAAAGTTACGATTGTCTCCGGTAATATAGGGGGAAAGCACTGAGTAATGTTAGCATGCATCCACTTACTATTTTCAAGGCAATTATTAAAATTCAAATACGACCAAATATCTACGGTAAAAACACTGATTTATCACACAAGACAAAAGCATTACTTGTTTCAATATTGATACCTTGAAACTGTTTTCTTCACTCGGTCAGTGAACGATGTTAAAATAAGCTATTAAATGATTAATCGTCTCAAACTTGTAACTTTTTTTGTAAAACAAAAAATAAATAAAATCAAGCCCACTTCACAACAAAATATCCATCACAAGAACAAGTTATAGCAGATTTTTTTTTTTTTATAAACTAATGCAAACTGTAAATTAAAATGCAAATGAAAATAAAAACAAAATCATAAAATTAAATAAATCCAATTCAGACAAGACGACTGAAACAAAATACTCCTCTAAAAAGAGCAAGATTTCAGTCTCCGTTTAATTTCAAGCAACTCCAGAGAACATTTGAGTTTTTTAGTAGGCAAAACATTATTTTAATAATTATTATTAATCAACAAAACGAGAGTTAAAATAAAATTGGAAAAAAAACTTAATTCAAACAAGAAAAAACAAAATGACAGAGAACAATGCTGAAGAGAGAGAGAAAGGATTAAATATGGAACGAAGAAGCCCGGGGGTAAAAAACTCACCACGAGATCTGTACTCATAACCGAGAGAGTTGGGAGGAGAACCGTCCCACTGAAATACTTCGTAGATTGACGTAGAATTCCATCGATAATCTGCAAAAAATTAGTCGCTCAGTATTTGTCAAATGCAGATTTGCCTACAAGTAGCAAGGTCAACACCCCGAACAACTTGTCATCTGGCAATTCTTATCAACAATACATGTTTTGATACAGTCTTAAAACAAGTCAAGTCTTATCACTAAAACAAGTTTGTTTTTTTAGGAAATATACATCTTAATATCTATAATTTCTACCGATATAATTAACTATCAAATAGTTTTAGATTAATATTATAAATAATTGAGGATAACTAGGTAAAGCGAAACAAATTATATGGACTTACCTAAAGGTGATTTCCGTTCTATTCCGCCAGCGGATGTAGCACGTTTCTTGCTTCCGTCTAATTCTCGTTCGGATGAACGCCTGGTGAGGGGCTGGGCAGCACTCATGGACAAAGTCATCACATTCGTAGTGGACGTTGCCCTATACATCAAAGTAATCTTTTAGAACTTGCTTATAGATAAGGTAAGTTATCATAGCAATAGACAAGAACAAAGATTTTACTAGGAGATACACATAAAACATATGGAGAGGCCTCTCATCATCTTCCATGGGATGATCAGAGGTTTAATAGAATAATATCCATATGATCAGTTTATCTTGTTATTCCTTTAGCGTCACCATTGCTATTAACGGTAAAACGCTGTTCACACTTTGATTAGTGCAAGTGTTAGGTAAAAAACACTGAAACCGTTTGGACATCACGTGCTTGTGATAAGTGTGAAGTGATAAGTAATTTTTTGAGTGAACTGTTTAGTGGACTTGCACAATTAGTGCGATTAGTACACCTGCAAGTTGGCACTACCCACAAAGTTGGAAATCATACATAAGATTACTAGATGCATTCTAAAAACAACATATCCCAGAATAATATCAAATCAATAGTACCCATTTTTGACTTATCAATACCAAGTTTTTCCTGTACTCTATAAAAGTGGATCAAAGAATACACATAAACATAGAGGAGGGTGGATGGCTAGACAAGCCTAAGGACTAACCTTCTGCTGGCCCAGTAGCTAGCTGTTTCTCCAGGCTCCAACATTCTAGGTGTAGAACTACCAAAAGCAAATATTATCGAACTTCGCTCGTTTTTCCGCTTCGCCTCGATTCGAGCTTCCCGCTCCTGAAATTATATTCAAACAAATCTACTTTAGAAAGGAACTCTAACGTCTTTGAAACTTTATTATATTATATATAATATAATACACAGTTGAGATTCTGTGCAACTTACACACACATATGTATAATTTCAGAATTGCAAATGCAAGGTTACTTTTTCATTGCATACATAACGAAAACCATCTTTCTATCTCTGGGCCTTTTGCATGACTTACTTTTTGAGCGCAAAACTGGCTAAACAAAATCCATTTATTTATTTATTTATTTTTACATTTCTTTTTTATGTTGGTGGTTTTATCGACAAATATTGAGTAGAACCAGAGATATTAAATATTTAATAGAACTAAATATTTGAATGCTCCATTCAGAGAAGGTGGTAATTAAATATTTATGTATGTGGTTGCTACACTCTGGTGTGTGGCTTCCCACTTCCCTACCTATATAGATGGAAGGCGGATTAAAAATATCTATTTTTTTATTTATTTATTTTATTTTTTATTATTATACAACCAATTAAGATCTTTGTGAGATTAAATTCAAACTTGGTTAAAACATGGTTAGTATGTACCAAAATAATATAATTGTTGCATGTAATAAATATCCTCCAAACTGCAATTTACAGGGAATTTTATTTATAATGATAGAATTAATGCGAGTTTTGGTGTAGATCCTTTTAGGGTAATAATAAAAAATGTCAATTATCTACGGCAAGGATTCGGCAATCCTGCCATTCTCAAGCCTAAATATCGGTGTTGTGACCTCTTCATCCGTAACGGGACAAACTAGAGGTTCAACATAAAAACAAAACAAAAACATAAAAAAAGACTAGTATCACACGTATTTTTAAAAAATAACATCAATATAACAACTAAAAACAATGGTAACTAGAAGAAGCTTCTTCTCAGGTGTTAAGTGTAGTATAAACAGAATGTTGTGGAGGAGAATGTAGAATGTGAGGACGGAACATATTATTGTTCCTTAATGTAACTTTTGTATTACCACCTTAAGGATCCTCACAACACCGATAATTAGGCTTGAGAATGGCAGGATTGCTGAAAAGTTGCCGTAGAGAATTGACGTTTTTATTATTACCCTAAAAGGATCTACACCAAAACTCATATTAATAAAGGGTACCACCTTAGACTGAATGATAGAATTAATTATATATTATAACGTAGCTCTGATCAGTTTTTATGAAGGCTTTGAAAATGCAATTATTTAGGCATTTCAATGGCTTGGCCTATAGGATAATGCAATACATATAGCACTAAGAAAGACACTGATTTCTGGAATCTAACACAAATAATGACATTTTGAAGATTGTCTCAAGTAAATAAAATGACTTTTGAACAGTAAACGATACCTGATTCTTTTTAAGTATAGCCTCCCTACGATCTCTCTCAGCCTCCCATATTTGTCTCTTCCGTTCCTCGACTTGGGCTCTTCTGTCACAGTCACGTGCCCTCAGCTCTTCCATCCTCTTCTTCCTCTCTTCTTCTTTTTGCTCCCTAAACTTCTGCGCAGCCAGTGCCTAAAATTGAACAAAGCACATTGTTAAACCCTAATCACACCAAGTTGATCTAATAATTATTAACATCCACAATGCTTTTGATTTAGTACTTATTGTAAGCTTTAAAAAAATAATAAACTAAATTGTTCATCGTACCTGCTGTTTAAGTTCTTCGAGTTTTCTTTGCCTATCTTCATTTTGTTTTTCCTTAAGTAGTTTAATACGTTCTTCTCTATCCTTACAATAAGAACCTGTTGGAAAAAAAAACAAATATTTATTGAAAATAAAAAATAATATAAAGGAAAAGAAAATATATTTATACTTCTTCCAATAAATATATTAAATAAAGGATGGCCAAAAAGTTTAAGACAAATTGAAAATTGATCATATTCTTAATTTTGTGTATTATTCTTATTTTTTAAGAGGTCAAGGGTGGGACTAAAATTGGTGAACCCTCAACATTAAGCAGTGGTGTCATTCAAAAATGGGGTAATGTAGTAAGGTACTGCCTCCACAATAGATTTAAATGAAGGTGAAAACCATTTTCAACTTCAAGGGCTCATCATCTGTACCAAAGAGAAAAAGCTAGAACCAAAATTTAGATTTTAAAAGCTGAATAAGCTGTCAGTTTGACAGTGATGATAAAAGCTTACAGTTGTGAGCCAGTTACAACTTAATTAATAAAGTTACAATTGTGGATCAATCGATGAAGAAAAATTGTGGCAAGACATTACCTTACGACTTTGCCTAGTTATAAGACAATTCTTGACAGTTCTAACGGCATTTTTTTTTTTATAAACCTCTATCCTTTTTTATATTAAAATTAAATGGTATTACTGAAAAAGGTGTGTTAGAAATGTATAAACTTAATAATTGTTGTACTGTTGAAGATATGCTCTTGAATCATTATTTAAATACTTAAATGACTTTAAAACATGGAGAAATAAAGAGTTTGCAAGCAAAAATAAATTCAATCAAAATGAATAAAGCGATTCTGTCTAAAATAGCAATTTATTAGAATGCAGAAAGCTGCATTAAGGTACATAAACTAAAATGTAATACTTAGGTTAAAGTCCACTTAGGTGGGAAAATTACCTCTAAATTTCCCCCCTTCTTTGAGGGTATATGTTGCTCCCTTTACGAATTTAAAATTTAATTAAAACTAACAATTTTCTCTGCTCCTTCGATGAACCTAAATTTAAATAAATTTACAACTACAAACTATTACAATTAGTGTTTATTCTGACAGCGTGTGAAAATTTAAGAGAGCTTGTGATTTTTACATATGATCTTGAACATGTCAAAATCACAAGCTCTCTTAAGACATTTGATCTTGTAGATGTCAAAATTACAAGCTCTCTTTGGAAAATTGGCCCTCTTAGGACATGTGATCTCTTGTAGGCTCTTCTTTCAATTTTTCCTCCCTGTCAGAGTAAAAATAATTTTAATATTAGTATAAATAAGTGTAAAACACTGATTCCCACGTGAAAAAATAAAAATGATTCGAAAGAAGCAGGCACAAAAACCCTAAAATATTCCCATCACCATTCAGCATTATCCAGTGAATATAAATAATTAATTACATCAATTAAATTTGACTGTAGTTTAAATAATTAATAACTTTCAAAACGTGTGAATAACGAAGATAAATTAAGAAAATTATTGATCAGAACCAAAAATTCTATTTTATTTAATTTTGTATTTATTTTTACTAGTTTAAACTTGTTAAGGTAGTAATACCTTAAAATTTGATTCAAAGAATGATATATACAAAAAAAAAACTTGTAATAATAAATAAAAGTACAATATTTATAAATTTACAGTAGGTACAGGAAACAGTAAAACAAACTAAAAAAAAAAATATATATATAAATAGAATAATTGTTTAAACATTTGAAAAAAAAAAATCTTTATGACTTTTAGGCCACCCTAACTATAATTTTTACTAAAAAAAAATAAAATAAAAAAATCTTGAAGTGAAAATAAAAGATTAGGTTAGCCTCCACACAAAGAAAATAAAGAAAAGAAACAAAAACAGAAATACCCAGAGTAAAGTAAAAGTTAAAATAAAAGGGGAAAAAAAGTCTGAAAAATTATGAAAACTTTTTTCTGCACAACCGTAACTAATCGTAAGCAGTAAAAGTATAAAAAAGTATACGAGTTTTACTCTCATACAAATGTATATATTATAAAAACAAGTTTAATTTCTTTATCTTTTATGTCAGAAACACATAATGAAGTTTTGACTTGGTACAATGAAAATGAAAATTATTAGGAATAATTTATTTATTTTGAAGCAAACATTGCTTTTGTTTTGTAGGTTTGTTCTTTTGTTGTTGTTTTTCTTTCTTTCTTTATATAAATAATTATTGTTTGTTTTATTGAATTTACTCAATTCATTTTTTTTGTTTGTTTGTTTGGATATTATAAGAATGTAAGTTGAGTCTTTTATAATGTGAACTCTTAATAGTTATTTGGATTTATTGCAAATAGCCAAATATGAGGGTATTTGCAATAAATTCTGAATATAAATATTTGAAGGTAAACAATTTATTAGGGGATCATTGATTATCAGGGATATAGAAAATATAAATAATTATGTTGAATTAGTTATGACATCAAATATTTCATGAATTTAAAACCATTGATACATAAGAAGACTGGGATCTCTAAGGGAGATTTGATACGTAGATCAGATGCTTTGTTGTATCATGAAGGAGGTGTAGTTCAATAATAATAAACGTCTTCATGCAACATATTGTAATTAAAACAATTACAATTATTAATTGTTGTTACAATAACACTACAATTTATTTGTTGTTTTCAGTGTAATGTTACTTTTCTCTATACCTTAAGTTTAAGTCAGTTATTTTGTTCGTAGATTATCTGAAGAAGGCTGCTTTAGAACAGCTGAAACCGGTTAATTGTTTCAATTGCCATTTTTTGCGTGAAGACGTTTGGTTATTGAATTACACCTCTTTCGTGGAAAGTGGTTATCACATATTGGAGAAAAATACAGTTAAGGAGCTCTGTTGTAGTTTTAACTTCCTTCGGTTGCCACGTGTTGCTTAAGAATGATATAGGTGTGCAATTGTGATTCTGCAGTGTATCACAAAAATAGAAAGACAAAATTTGGACACATTTACTGGATTTATTTGGACACATTGCAAGATTAAACACATTTTTAATGGTTTATGTATCATTTTAAAACACTCAACTCTGAAAAACGTTCGTCATTATAAGTAATTCAACATAATTAATTATATATTAAAATAAAAATGATTTATCATCAAAGTCGGGCTTTTCCAAACAAACTTCCAGTACTTAAATTATTAAGAATGTTATCATGTTCTTCAAATTATACCTACTAAATATTTTGACAACTCAAAAGGAAAATATATAAATATATTTTATCATGTGAGCTATAAAAAATAAAACCAGAATAATAACTTTAAAAAATTCCCTATTAAAAACTAACAGTTTAATATATCATAATGAAATAAATTTATAATAAAATATTATGTAATTATCACACGAACACATTAAACACTATCTAAAATTTGAATAAAGATAAGCACATATTATAAATAAAATTTCAACTAGAATAACTATGCCTTAAAAATAAAATCATAATTTCAAATCTCTTCTAAGATATTATAGATCGTCTATTCATAAATTCTAAATTAAAAACTCCTTAAACTATAATTTATAATATCTATCTTTTGAACCTAAACTAAATTAGAGATAAATAAATACACAAGTCTTTCCACAACCATATAAATACACCTTATTGCTGAAAAGCGCTTTCAACCATTTTATAGGTCATCATCAATGTCATAGCGGTAGTGGTATGTAAATGCATTAAGTGCGTGGCTCAGAAACAGAAGTTAAAGATTATTTAAACCTATTACTAGATCATCGTCAGTACTTAAGTGGTGGTTGTATGTAAACTCGTTAAAAGATTAGCTCAGAAACAGGATTCAAAAGTCGAAAGCACTTCTAACTAGTTAATAGCTCATCTATAATAGATCATCAGTACTTAAGTGGTAGATTTATATAAACTTGTTAAGTTTCTAGCTTGCAAAGTTGGAATCAGATTCAGAGGTTGAAAGAGCTTAGCAGTAATCAAGTATATTGTAGAAAAACTTAAGTATTTATTTTATTATAGACTCCACTAAACAAAAAATACTTCATTTTAATACTTTTTTTCGTCATTATAATCATTAAAATATAAGAAACTATTTATCTGATATCATTATTCTAATAATTAAATAAAAATCATAAAGTAGAGGCGATTGAGAATTATAATTTTAATGAAGAAAAGTTTGTGGCATGCTAAGAGTACCTTGGTTCAAGTGTAGGTCGGATGATCTTGGGCTAGGGGAACGTCTTCCTAACCAATACCAATTAAACAAATTTACTTAACACGTTATTCCAAATTACTGTTACAGAGTTTTAATTTCTTTTTCAACAAATTGTATTTTTAAATAAACTGCATAATGTAAGAGGCAATGTGATGTGGCAAACCCATTATTTATAAATGCTTGAGGTGAAACGGGAAATATCTGAGTAGTAGATATAAAGATTTAATCATCAGATCTTTTGCTAAGGAAATCCGAGCCTTATCATCAGATCTTTTACTAAGGAAATCTGAGCCTTATCATCAGATCTTTTGCTAAGGAAATCTAAGCCTTATCATCAGATCTTTTGCTAAGGAAATCTGAGCCTTATCATCAGATCTTTTGCTAAGGAAATCTGAGCCTTATCATCAGATCTTTTGCTCAGGAAATATAAGCATTATCATCAGAGCTATTACTCAAGAAATATGAGCATTATCATCAGAGCTATTACTCAAGAAATATGAGCATTATCATCAGTTGTTAATATAATGAAAGTAATGTTTATGCAGAAATAATAACACCAGATGTTGTAATAACCAAGTTATTTTAACTTAATAAAAAAGTACAACTTTAAAATTAAATTTAGCAATTGATTTATGTTCATAAATACATTGATTATGAATATAAATTAATGAATATATTATTAAGGATAGTGCCTGGGAGAAAGAAGACCTTCCTAGATTTAGACTTCTAAAAGAAGAATAAGATTTTAGATTACCTGATGATGCTTAAGTTATGCTCTGAGAGATAGCACTGATTAAATAAGTGCTTCATCTTCTAAAGTCAGACTTTTTATTTTCAGCCTAAACTTCCAGGATAAAAAAAAATACCTTGTACTAAATAAAAACAAGATCTTAAGATTGACTTGGATTAAAAGTTAAGTAAAAAAAAAAAAAGAGTAAATTGGGAAGGGGGAGCGCTAGCTGGAGAATCGTTAAAAAGTTAAAGAAACTGGAAAAAGTTTTGAGTTCAAACTTAGAGCTCAAACTAAAACAAGAGTTTACGAGGGTCAAATAGAGTTTCAGTAAGTTCTAATAAAAAAACACAACAAGATATCATGTTTGGATTTTCTTGGACTTCCAACTATAATTATGATTACTTTATACAAACTTTTTTTTAATTAACTTTTTAGGAACATACTAATGAGATAATAAAGCTTTAAATTATTAATAAACATGAAAATTTGTTATTTGGATGATGAAGTTTGGTCAATTAAAAATTAAGACTGAGACCTCAAACAAGAAATTAATTGACTAAGTCAAAATCTGGATTGAGAGCCAAAAAGGCAGATTATAGGCGCAGGAGGGAGGAGATGGGAGTAGTGAAGGAGGAAATGACCCTTGCCCACATCACAATACTTGCCTTGCTCTTGGAATAACAGCCGTGAAATGTCATAATTTACAACATCTCTAAGGTACACACCAGTAGATACAGATTAATTTAAACACTGGCTTCAGGAGCATTTAGAATAGAATATTTTGAAGTACCTAATTTAAGCTGACATTGAGTAAATACAAAAGTAAATAAAACATTTTACAGACTGATTTTTCACAACATTTACTAGGAGTCAATCAATTGTGGCTAATAAGTCAGTGATTTTTAAGTATATTTATATCCCCCTTTAATTTATTTTTAACAAAACCTCTTTTAGTTCAATACACTAATTCAAATTATGGTCTACCTTTCTTTATGCCTTCTGAATAATTATTTTTAATAGCTACTCGAAATACTTGATTTTTTTTTAGAAATAACTCACTCATTCAATTATATTTTTTAAACTTTTTTTTTTTCACCAAGCCAATTTATGTTTGGAAATAAATAAAAAAAAAAAAAAAATTAAAAAAATCACAAGAAGCTAAGAAGTAAATTAGGATGAATAAGGAAGTAGTTTATAACTTAACTATTATAGCATAACTCAACTATTTTATTTTACAATCGCACTAGAGTGAGATGGTGCTTTGTCATAATGTGATACACCTTTTGATAAGGTGTGCATGGACCCCACACCCAACTTGTCGTTGACTTTCTCAAACATAAAGATTAATATCAATGATGAAATACATTTTCATTTGGGTTTACATGGGTTTTATTAGCAATTTCTTGAGAAGTCACCTCACATGGACATCCTAAATGCTCACTATCATTAACAGTTGTACTTCTACGACCACAACGGAATTATGTAAACTACTTTTGGACTATTCCAGACGATAGAGCAGAATTTGCAAAATTTCATCTCTCTCTTTAATCGATTTCCCACAGTAATGCATTGTGAGGATGCTAAATTTGTGTTTTACCATGTATCGCAAACAACACCAACATGTCAACATCAAAATACTTAATATAATAATAGTCAACATCATGGACCACACCAAAGTGCTTATACATATCAATATTTATTTATTGAAAGTGAGATTTCAGAATGCCCAAATGAAATGACTTCTCAATAAATGGTTGATAAAATCTATGATATCTAGCTGGAAGATTGATATATGTAACCAATATAGGGTTGATATGTCCCTCCATCAGCTATATTAACAGTATAATTGGCATTCATAAGTGACTTAAGTTAAGTTAGCTACCATTTATATTGCGATAATGGGTGAACAATGAGTGTGGGTCCCTTAGCCCGAGTTGAAAGTCAAATCCAGATATCTTAAGCAACCAAAAAAATTACTTTTTAACAGATACACTTAAAACATTGTAAGCATGCCTAAATAAAAGAAGTCACTCAAAATTAGACGGACATCACTGACTCATTAAACAACCATTATATCTTTATCTCTGCACATCCTTATAGGTGTCATAATGGTGTCCTTCCCAATCTATTCCTTCCTGACATAACTTCTCTGTCATCTATTTTTATAAGTTTGTCATCCTAATTATTATATATTATGGTCTTAAGTGTAGGTTCAACTTTTTTACCACTTTATGAACAACACTTACATTGTGAAATATTATTAGAAAGGAATCATATTTTATACATTATATTATTTATTTAAGAACATTTTTCATTCAGTTCATTTACATTCTACAATTAATTTAAAATATACTAAATATCTTAAGTAAAATCAATAATATTATAACAAGAAATTGTTAACGCACCATTAAAATATATCCTAAAATAACGATTGAGGTCTGCTCGAGTGTTATATTCAATTTATTTACAGTAAAATGCAGCAAATTTTGGGAGCAGCATAATTGCATTTTATAAATAGCTTTTTTGCTAGCAGGATATTTTGGGTATTTAAACATAATTTGTCGTTAGCATCACTATAAAATAAACCTAAACTGCCAAAGGAAACTTATCAAATGCATGCGCAAAATTAAGTTATGTAAACCTTGCACCTCACAACCTAGTGTGTGTAGTTAAAAATGTTTTTAATCAAACATTAATAATAAAATCTTTTATACTTTTTACCAATTTAAAAAAAAAAAAAAAAAATCATGATTGGTACTATTAAAAAAAAAAATTGGTTTAAAAGCAGTAAAATGTAAACAATTGTAAATTCGTTTAAGCTTTTCAGAAAGTAAAATTATATTTTTTTGTAAAAATAAATAGTTTTATTTGTTGTATTTTTTAAAAAATAAAAATTATTATTATATGTAAAAAGGACAATCCAAAAGTATTTAAATTTTTGTCAAAGAAATAAGAGAGAGAGAGAAAGAAAATTTGAAAAAAAAGAAAATGAAATAAACATAATAATAATAATAATTTTGTTAAAATACAAACAATGCAAAACACACACAAATTGTTAGTCTGAAAAATAATAATTAAAAAAAAAAATCTGTAATTCAGGAGTGTATTTAGTAAAAGTCGCTCTGTGTAAATTATTTTCATTTAATTCAATAATAAAACTGAATAATTCATTTTATTTTAAAGCATTTATAAATAGCAAAGTGTTTAAAAATGTTTGTTTTTTTGTAACTAGTAGTGCTATCTTTGCAAACTTATTATTGGCTATCAAAGTAATCAAACTCGCTGATTATTAAATCAATACCAAATTTTTAAGTTTTGATCTAAAGAAAAAAAATAACTTTGGCCCAGGGGAAGTAATAATCGAAATTTTCATTTAACCAAACAAGAATATATTACTTAAAAAAAATGTGAATTGTATATAAATGAAAAAATAAAACACCACTGCAACAAATTTGGCCATTTATAGATGGTTTTTTGGTATGACTAATATTTCATTTATTAAAAAAAGTAAAATTGGGAAAAACATCTTAACTCTTGGGCCTAAGCTGAATCTGTAAAGAATACTTCTACTAGGTAATAGTAGACTTCAAATGATCTTTAAGGGTAAGTGTCCATCTGAGACTAAATCTCGAGAGCTAGTCTCGAGATTAGTCTCAGAACCTTATCCACTTGAGAGCAAAATCAGCCTCTCCCGAGTCTCGGAGAGTCGGTGAGTCTCCGAGACTAGTCTCAGCCCCATGTCCACTAGGGATTTCAATCTCGAGAGCAAGCCTCGATACTAAAAAGTCTCAGATGGACACTTACCCTTAGTGAGTTTTTTTTATTTATAATTTTCGTTGACACTAAAAAGAATTTGTTCTAAATTTTGAATGTTTATAAGCTTTTCATGACTAGAAGTACATTAAAAAGAGCGGCAGTAAATTTTAATATTACTATTGTTTTTAATGCATTCATAATATCATAATTAGGATCTCAGGTGTTAACCCTTATAAACCAACCTTTAAAGTAAGACAGTTAAAATAAAATTTAATGGTTGCCATTAGGGTTTAAACTGTAAGGATTTGGTAATTGTACTAATTTGAACACTGCAGTTCAATGGTCCACATGAAGCTAGGGCCAACCAGATTTTTACTCTTTACTAGATTAATAAATGGGTCACTAGAGTAATGGTCGGTCACTATAATATCGGTAAGGATATTATAGAGGTAGGATCAGGCTATCGATTCTCAAAAGCTGTATTCTCTGCTACATGGAAATGAAAATTACCATTTTTTTATTGAATAGAGCAAACCAATTACCTCAAGATGCTGAAGAAACATCAGAGGGTTGGTGAATACCCACTACAACATTCCTGGGAATTAATGGAGGAAGTTGCACACTAACTATGGACCAGTAATATATAGTTTTATATCGGCCAACAATCAGTTTGGTGTATCTGCGCCAAATCCTTAAGATAGCTTTTATCCAATCCTTTTTTCCTTTTTACCAATAAACTCTTTATGTTCATTTATTGAATTGGACAGTAATAATTTGCCATTTCTGCTGCAGGTTTTAACTAGTTTAACTGGATTTTGTTCTATGCCAATGTTAACTATAGTCATTTTTTGGTCAACTTTACTCCTAGCTATATCGTATCCCATAATCTTAAACTCTGGCCTAGTTTTTACATCAGCTTATAGCGGCAACAAATAACAAAGTTACTTTTAGTCATGAAAAGCCTCCTCAAAAGAATACGATAAATAGAACTGGACTTAATACAGAAAAATGTGTGTTGTGTAAAGTGCAGTGAATCAACTATAATTTAAATTTCTGTTACAATGACAAGTAAAGCTCGGACATTTTTCTTTAATTTGACTAATTTTGATAGCAAAACTTGATTGACTACAAACAAAGACATTAACAAAGTCGGATAGTAGTATAAGAGCTCATTTTTATTTAATATTCCATAGCTATGTGTATTAGCGCAAGGTGCTATAAATTCAACAGCCAGAAGCGCTACAGAGCCAGCTTGCTATAATTTTAATTAGCAACTAAATGATAAAGAACTGAACAATTTTTTTTTTTTTTTTTTTTTTTTTTAGCTTAGCATGATTTAAGGAAGAGGCAAGATTTTTAAATAACTTTTTCTTAGTACACTATGAACTACTAAAGCTTTTTTCGGGGGGGGGATGCTAATTTTTATCATTATAAAAACATTTCTGGATCATTTTCATTAATAAAAGAAACCTCCACTTAAATTTTTCAAAGATTGTTGGTTTTAAAAGTGTAGATAATAAAATAAACACTTGGTATTTGCTATCTAAATGTCTCTGCCAATATAAAACTTTGTGGCCGAACACTTTACAAGGAGCCAAGGCTGTTGCAAGTCTCAAAATTTAAAATACTGTACAAAATCTCTAGGGAGACAGACCAGGCGGGGAATTACCATCAGCTTCAACTGACTTCTACTGTTGTTACCATGAGTGACAAGGGTCAGAATGTCTGTTCCCATCAGCTCTACAGTCTGATATATGAAACCATCAGTCAATATATAGATTGGAAAATCAACTGACAACTCAGCTAAGTTAATCAATTGAAGCAGTAGAAGGTATCAAATTTGACAGAAATTGATGGAAATTAAATTGAATAACTAAAGTAAGACATCAAAATACATCAATTCATATTTTAATCGACCACTTCAAAACATATATTTTTTATAAAAAAAACAACAGATTTTTCATAAGATTGCTGTATTTTATAAAAGCTAAGAAAATATTTTTCAACGAGGATATTAACAAAAAAAAAAAATCCTCATTAAGTTCCAGTGCAGGTGTTTCAAGTGATAAAAAAAAACCCAGAGCCACAGTTAGTTTAATCATTTATACAGTTGCATAATTCTAATTGCAGTGTAGCTTACATCTATATTTTAAAATAAGCTACAATTTAATTAGAGATACACAGTAAAATTTTTAGTGCATACCTCTAAAAATTCATTTTGAGTTAAAGCAAAATGTCAAGCACCTAAAAACTGCGTATTCAAGATGTCTTTTTTAAAGAATTCTGAATTTTATAAATTCTTAATTTTTTTATCAATGTTAAAATGATCCAGTATATATTTTAAAATTAAATTTCTCTTATAATGCTTGTTTTTAATCTAATACAGTTTTTAAAGCCTACGGATAGATAGGATTAAATGAAAATTTCGATACAAATAAAATTATATCTATTTTTTTTATGATAGCGACCTACGTACAATGGTTATATTTAAGGCTAAATTAAGTGCACACTTTACGTTATATTAACACATAAATACCGTCAGACTCAGGTGGTTCTCCTTCATAATGTCCAAACCAGTGAGGGCCTCCTAAACCACATCGTTACCTTTTACTTTACATGTTTTTACCAATATTTCTCATATTGGGGACAAAAATAATAATAAAAAAATAATAAAATAAAAACAAAACATGAAAAGAAAAAGAGTATGAAATAGAAAATGTATTTTTATATTCTTTCCTCTTCATAAAAAAATCAGGAGTAAAAATATGTGTTGATAGGGTGTTAAGTATATCTTCCCTGTAAGAATATGATTTGATATACCAGTGGAATATAAAATCAATGTGTAATAAGGGCAAATAAATATATTTGAAATTTGTGCACATTTTAACTTCCACAGGTTGACTTGTCATAAATCTCTGAAACTTTATAATTATAAATTAACTAGTATGTTAGACCAAGCAAAAATGTTTATGAAATGACTTAGAGGATCATTTATAATGAACACTGAACCTATGAAATGAGGTACAGGTATGCAATAAAATGAATTTAGACGTCCCTTTAGCAAGATAACCTAAAATCTTGTACGGAATCACTTTCTCAATCATAGTATTTGGGGATATTTGAGACTGAGATAAAGAAGAAGCAAAAAGGTCTCTTCACTACAGCTTTATTATGGTGAGATCGACTTTCAACTGGAAGCAGTCATAATCAGCACCAGGTAAAAGAGAAGACATTTAAATTTGTAATCATTTCAGTAAAGATAAGCAATAAAATCAGTCTGAATAAAAAACAAGCTATGGAGGTTTTTAGATGTTACAATTGTAAATTTAGCTCTTTGTTTATAAACAAAATTTTTATTTATCATTATCAAAGCATGCAAGCTTCAGCAGTTGATGTTATGAATTTCTAGGTCTTCCAGTGGCTACCGTTGGATGAGGGTTTTGACGTTTCACCTCTTATGCTAGAGGCATCTTCTGGAAGTACAGGGTGGGCCATTAAGTTGAGCAGAGGAGTCGCCATTTTTGTAATAATGCTTTACGCAGAACTCACGCTGCTCACCGGAGACACGCTCCATTGCAACTGAATATCTGAACACCGACCACTACTGGCGCCGTGCTAACCAGTGGCGTTCGAATTCAGTGCCGTTCTTAAAATTGTACGTCTTTCTGGCCCAACCTGTATCTTAAGGGCTGTACTGTACAACTGCACATGTTGATCAAGTGACAAGCGCAGCCCTTAAGATACTTCCATACTAATAGGAGGCGACATATCCAAACACTCATCCAATATGACATGGTCACCACATGAACAACTAGAATGCCTTGCTTCATCATCACTCAATCCAGTTACATCTGACATCTACTTCATCACCTCTCCTCCTCCTTCACCTCTGATGATGACCACTTAAAGTTAAAAAGTGGTTTGAAAACATAATGATGCTGTTGTGAAGTATAGCAAGTTTGAAAAAGAACTACCTAGTTTAATTAAATAACAGAATCTGTAATAAGTGACTAAAACTATTCTAGTTTCTTTAGTTGCATTCATCTACCGATCAAGTTTACTAGCAGTTATTTATTTCCTATAATTGACAAACCTGGGTGACATTGAGAGACAACGGTACCTAAAATTATTTAATGAATTAGGGAGTTCTTTTTCAAACACCATGTATAAACCTTATTCTGTAGAAACACCTAAAACATGATTCTATAATTGTAACTAATCACTCTCAATTAGGACCTATCCCAACCAATATTTAAATTTTGGCATACTGTAATAAATAAGTACTCTTCTTATCAGACTTAGATTATTTGTTTGTAGTATAATGTGTTTTGCCCTTTTCTTATGTAACTTAAAAGAGGGGAAAATTGTATTATCTGAATCTAAAAGGATTTTATAATCCCAAGGATTACAAGTATAGACAACTTTGAAAACTTTTTAATGAAAATATTAAAAAAAAAAAAAACAATATAGATTTTTTTCTTCTCTCCCTGAATACATAATAATACGCCAGACATAAAAATCTCAGGCTTAATACCAAGAAAAAAAAATGTAGCTACGTATATAACAATATAATATGAATACATGACCTAATATTTTTCCCCAGGGTAAAAAAAGAGGGTCGGTCAAAAATATCAAGATATTTCAGCAAAGTCCTGAATTAAGGGAGATTTTAAAATGAATTTTAAAAGAGGAAAAAAAAAATCACAATTTTAAGCTAAAAATAATTAATGGTTTATTTTTCAAAAATATATTTTTAAATTGAACTTCAAGATAAAAGAATATTATACTACAACCTATTTTAATTCAATATTGGAAATATTTAGAAGGTTTAAAGATTTAATAAATTTAAAAAACCTAGTTTAAGTTAAGCTGGACAAACCCTACGACATCTTAAATGAACAGAATTTTTAAACAAATAAAATTATTCCCCAAATATATTAATTTCCTTAAATAAAGATAAGTAATCAATCTTCTTCATCTTTTGTAGAATTGTTGCCAAATCAAACTTTAGTTTTTAAAAATTAATACATTTTTAGACATGATCATGAAGTTTAATATAAAAAAAACAAAATAATCTAGGAACAAACAAATAAAATATTAAAAATATATCATATTAAAGTAATAAATAAGATATAAAGGGTTTATTTACCTTGGTTACTTTGTTTTGCTGATGATGGCCTATTGGTTTTTTGGTCATCCGGTGTTGCGCCCGCTGAAACAAAAAAAAAAAGAAGAGGAAAATATAATTAAGTTTATTTAGAATCTTGAATTAATTAATAATTTAAATAAAATTATGTAACAGAAAAACAGAGATAGTTAACTTTATAAAATATCAATACAATTTAATTAAAAAAAAAAAAAAAAAAAAAAAAAAAAAAAAAAAAAAA
>KZ651053.1:926911-940599 GCA_001010745.2 Gerris buenoi | reverse complement strand
AAAAAACACCCTAAGCTGGCTATAGGGCCAAACAGGTGGCTCTATACTATTTCAGTGATAGAAGCTGATACTAGATAATCTCATTGACCCTTATCAGTCACATTAACCGGAGAATGCCAATGTAAATTCCATCAAAGACCTATTTAGTTGACATGTTTCTTGGTAAGCATGGTAACCCAAAACCAACGTCCTGGGCCCCAACATTCCCTAGTAGTTTAGATTATCTTATTTTACAATTAATCAATTTTATTGGGAGATTCTTTTAATAACTTAGTAAACTCTACTATTTGCAATACCTCTGACAGAACAAACATGTTTCCTTACTGATCGGAAGGTAGTCATGTGAGCATACCTTCCATAGGGGACTTAAAAATACAAATAAATTAATCCATAAAAACACTAGATAAAGAAACATCTCAAAAATTGTATTTTTAAAAAACCACTGTCAGTAAAAGATATAACTTTTCTACAAGGGTGATATATTCCTAATTAAAATTAACCAATAAATTGAGAAGAAATAAAGCATTAATTAAATAATTTGTTTAACTTTATTAATATTTATAATATGTGGTTAGAGGATTTCTAATTTTCTTACTTCTAATATTAAGAATATATTAAGCGACACCTACTAGCTAGCTAAAAAGAATAAATTTTCTTATCAGTAGCAGAAAAATTTCCTCCTTTTCCAACAGTGGTTTCTTATAATTCTTCCCAGCAAAATTAAGATAACATAGTTATTGAAAATAAGTAGTATTTATCTAACAGTGGTTTATTTTTTTTTTTTGTACTAAAAAATTAATTAATTTACAAAAGCAGATTAAAACATGGCCTCAACAAGAAATTTTAACATGAAGTTTTCCCCCTCCATTTTGAGTCTACAATAAAATCTTTAAATTATAGACATAAACTGCAGTAAACTTTTATAGAAGCCAAATTAAATAAAAATAAAACCTAACAGTAAAATAAAATACGTTTATGCAATAAATAATTTTTAAGAAATCGAATCCAATAAAATACAAAATTGCTTTTAAATGAATGAACAATAAAATATCTATTACTCAAGTAAAAAAGTTTCCTGTATCAGGTAAAGGTAATACAAATAATATAACAAAAATTACGAAATTGTATCATTTAAATAAATGTGTAGTGTATTTTAATTATAATTAGCTATAATATTATAATTTTGAGAAACATGATTCTCATTAATTAAAAAAAAAAAATAATTGTTTCAGTGACAATTTCATTAAACAAAAAAAAATGTTATGAATGTAATTAAATATGGCGTTTGTTTGTTGTTATTTAGTAGTTTTTTATAGCATTGAAACAATCATTAATAATGGAAAAACAATCATATATTATTTGTAACTTAATAATTAAAACAAGTTTATTCTTATTCTACTTACATAATCCTATTGTTTTCATTTCAAGAAAATACTCGAGTGAATTAAAACAAAACTTTGTAGTACTTCAAAAATGCAAATATTAAAAAGACGCCAACAGATGCAAAACAAAACAATACTTAAAAACATGTGATTCTAAAAAACAGGAAGGTTTCTTTTTAGAAAAGAAAATAAAGGTCAAATAAATATAATCTTTTTATTTTTCTTCTTCTGCTTTAATATTTTTTGCCTTATTTGAATATGTCGGACAGAATTTTTCTTACTCTTGTTTTAGTTCTCGAGTGATTCTAAGTACCCTAGAGCGCGCTAGTGTCTAACATTTATCTTGGAGATTAAATCGAGCATGGTACAGCAGGCATTTTCACCATTTGTATTAATAAAATATAAATTTAAAAACTTAAAATTAATTTGTTTAGTATTAATCTTAAATGATTTTTTAGAAATTAATGCGGAAAGTAAGAAAGTAAATAGGTAAATTGTACTCATTCAATAGACTAAGAATTGTGAACGACCTTCAAGCTATAATAAAATCTTTTGATTACAATTACAAGAATAAAACAAGGAAATCTTTTGACTGATCACTAATCTGTGGTATGTTTTAGTGTTTTAGCGTAAGATGTTTAATGAATTCAATTCCCTAATGCTTTTACATCAATATTAATTAAATGAAATTGAGTGCAGTTTCGTTTAACAAGTTTGAATGCTTGTTACAAAAGCATTGATAACAACGCAATAGAATTGCAGAAGCACTCTTCTATTTTTACTATTTGCACTGTTAAAAACAACTTTAGATTTCCTATAAAAGATAATTAAAAACAATTTGCATACAATAGAAACAGCAAATAATTCGAATGCGGTATAAACTTAAGTGAAAAATTAAATCAATTGCAATTGAAGGTAATTTACGACATAGGTTTGTTATCATTATCACAGCTATTAGTTCACCTTTCCACCACTAGGACTGACTACATAAGGATTACGAGACTGCTATACTAAATTTGTATTCTTGATAAATGGTTCAATCACTTGATAAGTGATTGATTCTCTTAAGTGTTGGGCCGTTAACGGGTAGAGGTAGAAAGAAAATTAGGTTTAGTAAATTCATCATTATTTGGTTATAATTACAGTTACATTACAACAAACATGTATAATGATGTCTCTTTAGGAACATAGAGCCGAACAATAATGAAATAAGCATCAGCGCCATTACCCCTTCACGACCTAACAGTTTAAGACTACTATATTATATTTTTAGTCATTTATTTATAAAAACTGTTATACAAAAATGTTTATTGATAACACAAAAAGAACAGAGAAGGTGGATGAAAATATCTATAGCAACCGAATTAATTTAATTTATTTCGGAAAATTATCATACCTACAAAACACAATGAAAGCAAATGTTTTATTTAATAGTGACGGAAGAAAAACTAAATTGTGTTCACGTTCACGGCAAAAAACAGAAGAGTAAAACTAAGAGGTTGTTCAATAAGAGATCAACATCGACATGTTATCATAACTATTAGTTCACATTTCCACCACTAGGTCTGATTACAACATTCTTTTAGTTGTACAAATTGTATATTATAAATAATAGACAAACAAATAAAAAAAGTCACGAAGTAGCTTAATTTAATGGAAGATTTCCTTGGATACCAAGGAACATGGGAATTCTTGGAAACCAGACTGCAGACAGATAGGCATTGGTAAGGCAAGCAATAACTGAAGGACTATCCACAGACCAGGAAATCACACATAAAGACTTCGACAACAACGCGAAAAACAAATAGTAAGAAGAAAAGATAACAACTTTGGACGGACAGCTAATAACAAACTGGAATGCTTACATCAAATGGCAAACTAGAACTCTTCATATAAGGAAAACAAACAGGAAGTGGCGTACTCTATAGACTGAGAATAGGACACATGAGATTAACTAATAGTTTAAGAACTAGTGATAAGAAAATACCGAGATATAGAATATGTGACGATACTTTGACAGTAGAATGAAGCAAGTAGCACATCAACTGACAGATAGCCAAAGAGAAACACACGTAGCTTACCCGAGATTCAAGTTTTTTAGCTGACAACCAGACCACAATACGACAATGGAGGTGAAGCCCCGGGAGAAGCCAAGGGATTAATGCTAATTAGCTCCCGAAGCGTAGCCTAGGAAGATAATTATTACAAGGCAATAATAATGAATTATTCTCGAGTTACATACAAAATATTATCTCCAGAAAAAGCGCTGTACAAGATTTATTGAACAAAGAAAACATTTGTATTTCTTTATTAAACAAATTTAATACAAAACAAAATAATATTAATTACATATTTAAATGATTTAAAATAATTAATAATCACTTTTAAAGTAATAAAAAAAGTTAACGAAAGCGAAACGAAACAACGTGGAATATGACTCGCAACTCGCAATGCAGCTGGGAATTTAAAAGCAGTGTTGCCAACCTGATTTCAACAAATCCACT
This sequence comes from Gerris buenoi, assembly GCA_001010745.2. Taxonomy (NCBI): domain Eukaryota; kingdom Metazoa; phylum Arthropoda; class Insecta; order Hemiptera; family Gerridae; genus Gerris; species Gerris buenoi. The sequence continues at coordinate 936,713 of KZ651053.1, read as the reverse complement.
ACATTTACCATTTATTTACCATTTATTCTCTACTACATATTTACAAAATAATCAGATTGGTGAACGTGGATTATAATCCCGTTTTTACATTATAATATCCCCGTTTTCACATTCATTGCCTCGTTTTTAAGAACGGGCATGAAATAGTCGAAATACTAGAAGCTAAAAACCACAACAATTTTTGTGCCGAAAGGTTACAATCTATTCTCTATGGTTACATTTGAACCTCGTAAACAAAATAAGGTTATAACTTGTGAACTAATGCGTTACTGTACACTATGTCGTTATAAACGTACTGTTTATTATTTTTTCTTTATGATAAATTCTTTATAATTAATGAATAAATTGTAATAGTAAATTTTTTAATTCTTTTAATTTTTACAGCCAGAAATATTTACAGCCATGAACCTAAATAACAGGAATCATTCGGGAAAATATAACATTTTTCTTAAAACTATTTTGAACTTTGCTTGGCTAAGACTTATAATAAAGAATACTAAAGAGAATGTTCTTTATTAGAATAAAGTATTTTGATAGTTTACTTTAGCTGAATAAGCTTTAATATTTAATAGGACTTATAATTTATTATATATATTTAACAAAAATACTACTCATTACTTTTAAAATACACTACTTATTATACCTCTGAGTTTAAAATTAATGTTGATTTAATCACACAAAACTTTGAAATCAACGAAACAGCCTTTTGCCTTTGTTGCATTTTTATTTTTATAAAAAAAAATAAAATAAAATAAAGGAGAAACAGGTCCTATTGCGTATGGTTGAAAATATATATTTAATTTCCTGCGTACTCTACTTTTACGTACTCGTACGTGTTTTTGAAAAAGTCAAAATTTGGTGAAGTACGAGCTCTCTTTGTCACTATTTTGTTGAAAGGGTGTGAAACAATTGTGATCAAGATCAAAACAATCTTTCTTTTTTTTATCAAAACAAAACAAAAAAAAAAAAAAAAAAAAAAAATCAAGGCACTACTAGGCACATTATTAACAAATTACTCCAATGAAAATGGGCTAAAGAAAAAGAAAAACTGAAAACTGATACGGTAACTAAAAACTATTATTATAACCTTTTATTGTTTTTGTTCAGTTCAACTATAACCTGACTATAACCTTCCGGCACAAATATTTTTAGTATTTAGCTTCTAGTTACATTATAACCTATAAACTAGCCTAAAAGTTACTTTTCGTCCCTACTGGAGATAAAAAATATAAATTATAAACACAGATAATCATCTACTTCACTTTAAAAAAAAAAAAAAAAAAAAAAAGAGAGAAAACTGAAAGAAAATAAAATAAAATAAGAAACAATAGAGCAAGAAATACACTTATACATTACGTATACACTTTTACACGTAAACATATAATAAGCAAGAAAAATCAATAAACTTGTTTGATAAGAGAAGTAAAGAGGGTCATAAATAATAAAAGTGAGCGGAGGAACCTCTTATGAATATCAAAGAACTAAGGTAAAAGAGATGAGACAGTAAGATCACTAAAATAATGAAGGGGGGAAAAATAAAAACAGAATAAAATAAGCAAACGAGCAAAAACCAAACCATCTAAAAACATCCCGACTATTCTCAGAATATAAATAAAAATCGAATAGGTGTATATAAAACATTTTTTTGTTGTGTATATTGAAGTAAATGTATTTAGATTCTTTCTAGCTATAACATGTTAATAGTTGTAAAGGTATCTTCAAATATATATGGTAAAGTGCGTTGCGCGATCTCTTAAGAAATTTGTATGTAATATTTGACTTGTAGACTCTATGAGGTTCTTTCTTTCATGAAGTTTTAGAAAGTACTTAGTACTTATTAGGATAAACACAAAGTGTTACAAGTTACAAGGAGAATGTGACTTTATCCTGAGATGTCCGTACTTGGATAATATAGACTGGTTGAGTCAGTAAATCTTTATTTAAGACAAGAAATTTGTCAAGAATGAGACAAAATATAAAGATAAACGACTCTAGTTTTGTAGGAGCTAAATGTAATACATTGTTGGCCAGCTTGTTAAGATGTTTATTACTAGAAATCTCGTGGCTCTAAAGTAAGCTAAGACAATGCTATACTACACACACAAAAATATAATAGTCAGCCATTTTGTGTGGCAAATATCTTCCTTTATCCCTATTATTGGATGAACGATCACATGAGATATGCATATTTTTCGATTCTTATTAAGGTCAGATTTATTATTAAATTTAAGCATTATTAAATTTTTATAGAAACGTTTGAAATTAAGATGAGATAATCTACGGGCTACTTTCGACAAAACACCCTATGAATTTTTAAGGAATTCTTAAAAATTGGCTGTGTACTATTAAAGATATAGGTGTAATCAAAACAAAAACTGTGCGCATGCCGAAAAAAAGCAGTGAACGCAGAAAGTAAATTAATATAGGACAAACAATGGGCTAATTATGGCTTTCAACCTAAATGTCATTCAAATCGGACAAATAGTTTTTAAGATGTTAGCAGAACTGTAGAACGATAGACAAACAGGACCCAAAAATGTTCTTTTATCTCAGAGCTTCAGAATGATCACAAATGCTTCCGGAAGAATCAGAAATGTTCGGAAGAAAAATCTCCCGAGCTTACCAAATCTTAAAAACTACTCGTCTGATTTTAACGAAAATTGGATGATTGATAGGAGTTATAATTAGTCTTATATTGGTCTCATTATAAGACAACCGTCTAAGTCCATTGTGCTTCCTCACCTACACGCACACAAACTGCTTCTATTATTATTAACACCTACATCTTACAAAAAATCATGCAAAAGTAATAATCCGATTTTGAAAAAATTTGGATTTCATGTATAAAAAGTAGCTCACAGACTCTCCTAAATTGATTTCAATCGTCTTATCACATTTGATATTGAATAAATATAACTTTGACTCTGGAAAACGAAAGAGGTGCAAAGAACACTTCCAATTCCTAGTGGCATCCTATAATTTTGAATTCATATGGGTCATTCGTCCACTAATAGGAAGCGAGAATTAGCAGAATTTTTTACTCTAAAATATGCGTTTTTGGAACGAAGTTCCTTATGGCACGTTCTGGAGCCCGGGAGTGAATCCGAAAAAAAAAGGACAAGGAAATCTACCGATGACGATAACTTGAGTAAAAGATCACCGAGTTAGTTGAAATTTGGTGCACATGTTCATTTTACCAATGCCCAGGCGGGGTAGGTACGTAGAAAAACGTTATCCGCCCAAGCGTTCACGCGCAACGCACGCGTAAACGTAAGCTTCAAAAAGACGGGAAAAAATGTTATTATGGGACCCTGTTACTTGACTTGTTTTGTTTATTTTTGTTATAAGTAAAAAATGTCAGTTTGGTAAATATCGAAAATAAGTAGTAGTTAGCAACATATACGTCTTTAGCAGTGTGATTTTATAATTTATATTTGATGAAAAATGTAAGGAACTTCGTTCCTACCAGGTGTTCCGCGACACCACATGTATTTTTTTCTAACTGTTATGGAATGATCATAACATTAATACTGTTCTCATGTGAAATATTGGTACAAACACACTTGTATACTATAAACACAAATAAAACTAAGTTTTTTAACGACACGCAAAAATAATCTACGTATAAGACAACGAACAAAAATACCTACTTACAATATCTATTCATAAATAATTCAGAGTATTATTAGAACCGCAGTTTAAATTATTTATTCATAAAAAAAAACGGGGAAACCAGAGAAAGGATAACTCTAAAGATACAAATGTCTCGAAGTATTGATTGATACTATAGCGTAGAATTTGAGTTATGTTAGATGATCACGCCAACACGGGGGGGCGCTAGTGCTGCACGGGGCTAACAAACAGGCACGGGGCGCCCGTAGTCACACAAACCTACTTACAATGTTTAAAATGGTTGGTAGGTAAAAATAAATCTGAAATCTTTATACATAATATAAGTATATATATAAATGTATATATAACGACAAAAAAAACTAGGTCTACGAAAAAAAAAACGAGAAATAAAAGCTTATACAAAAGAGGGGGGGGGGCACTATGTAGTGGTCTGCAAATGAAAATCTAATGTTATAAAAGATTGTAGGTTATGAGATCACGTGATACAGGTGGCGCTCACTGCAGACTTGAATGCAGGAGTTGAGAGAACTTGGACAGGCACAACTGAAATTTATTATAATGACTTAACAAAAAAAAAAATTGAAACTAAAAAAAATGTTTAACTTCAAGAAGGTAAAAGAGGATGGTTTTACAAAACATTGGTTACACCACAAAAGAAACTTTTGAGCATTTTTTTCTTAAGTTTAGTTATTTTAAGAGCAGTTTATTTTCATTTTGACTTTGACATTAATATCTGTAATGCGGTACTTGGTTTAAATGCATTTTAAAAAAACTAACTAACGATAAATTACCAAAAAAAGAAAGTATTCAAAAAGCCCTGTAAATTTGAAACGTTTATCTACGTAACCTAGAAATTCCGTGATTTCTAAAGCCTAACTAAAGATAAATCTTTATCTTTAACAACGAAATTGCAAGGAATAATTCTCGACTATTATAAAATTCTCTAGTATTCTCATTGTAGTCAAAGGAACGTCACTCAAATAGAACGACACCTAATTAACCCTCGTGTCATTTAGCACGTTTATGCTCAAAGCACAACTAAGTCCTCCTCGGGCTGTTCTGTCATAGCATAGATTATTGCTAATAGTTCACTAAAAAGTTGCTTCTTATAATTAAGATTAACATAGGAGACAAGATCTTTTACAATTTATTTTAAATACGTAATAAAACTTATTCCTGGCACAGCACCCCTTTATTATAGGTAATATGACGAAAGAACGAAGAACAGGGAAGAAAGGAGGCTGAAGAAGAACTTGGGAGAACTCTGGAACATATAGACATATATAGGGAGAAGAGAAGGTTCTTCTGGATGTCCTATGCTTCTACAGGATCTAAAGAAATTAAATCAAGTATGAAAATTTATTGAGAGAAAAAATTAAAATATTACGATTAGAGTGATTCCTTCAGCGATCAGCTTTTCCTTAACTATCATATATGAAATTAAAACAAATTGCAAGCAAAAACAAGGGACTGGCAGTGGTTTATAACCAAGAAAAAGGTTATAAACAAAAACAATAACTAATCAAATACTATCAGCAATCAAAAACAAAGAAGTGATAAAAGTTTATAATCAAGAAAAAGGTTATAAACAACTAAATAACAAAAACAAATAATAAAAAACAAAAAAAAAACCATACACGGTGCGATTTGTTATACAACCAAGTTAAACTACTTCATAGGATAATAACAGGTTTTATAAACATATAACATATATGAACTTGGTTGTACAACAAATCCAAATCGCAGCGCGTATGGGCTACTTTAGTTATTTATAACATCACCAGAAAGCAGGAACAAGGAACAAAGAATTAGTATTGTTTATAACCATGAAAAAGGTTGTAAATAAAAATTAATATCCGTGCCTGCGGCGCACCGATAGCAATATGAAAGAAACAAGAATCAAGAATGGCCTAAGGCCTAAACATTCCGGTAAACTTTCTGACTCCAAAACCTATGGGCAAGAATCTCAGAGGAAGCAAGAATAATTTCCCTGCTTCCACATTGGCCAAGGATAATAGATCACTCAATGTTCAATTCTAGCGCTTGTAGTTCTCTCTCTAAATCTACATTACAACCAGTATGCACTCAGGCCATACCCTAATTAAATTGCAGTATATACGTCAAATCCTTTAGTCAAATTTAACCTCTTTTGAAATATCTATCTATATTTCAAAAAGAACGAATTAAATAAAGATTTGCAAAGACATAAAAAAACCACATGAGGGCGATGTTTACCGTCATCTCTTTTAATCTTTTTATTTATTCCTATCTTATGTCCATGTCCATTATTCAACACTAAGGAGTTTTAATAAGATCCTACCGAAATACAAATAAAATAAAAAAGACACCTACTTTCAAATGAGTTTTTCCCAGTTTTCTTAAAGTTATTCTTGCATTAAGTATGAAACCAGGAACATAACCTCGTCACCACATTTTAATGTATTCTTAACTAAAAATCTCTTTTCATTTTGAAAATTTGCAACATTTGATTTGAATACGAGCGACATTATTTTTTAAAAAACTGAATAGTTTTCTCATTAATTTTTTTTTTTATTTAAAACGATAAAAAATAAATGATAACAGTGTGGATAAAGATCTCACACTACTTTAATGTGTGAAAGATATAAAAATATAACATTTTTCATTCTATAAACTAAACCTTTTTTTTTATATTTCAATGCAAACTCAAGTAATAGAAACTTCATGAAAACATTTATCTAGTAGATAAAAAGGTGTAAATTTTCAACGTATATATTTTATTTATGTTCATACTCATTAGATATATTATTAAAAAAAAAAAATTTTAATTTCAAACTCACTAAATGATTAATGTAATGAAAGATGCTTGCGATTTTAACACTTATATTAAAATTAAATACAATTTATTTTACATTCAGCATAAAATTAAAAAAATGTAATTTTGTGTAAGATTTAATATACAGGTAAGATAAAATTATGAATCAAGAGTAGGTATATGTATCAAAAACGATTTTGATAAAAACAAAATCTATTTTTGAATTTAAGTTCTTTATTTTAGAGACTTGGGATTTAAAAAGACAAACTAACATCAACTTGATTGACGGTCTACTAACTAATTTTGAACTCAGGATTACGAAAATCACATTGTCCACTATAATATGTTTTTTTTTTTTTTTTTTTTTTTTTTTCAAATGACTATTGCCAAGCTATATCCTGCAGACGAACTTAGACGACCACATATTCTTTAAAGCCACTAATAGATTAACATTTATACAAAGAAATAGTCTCCTGTACTAAATGTATAAGAGAATGCTCTGTTAAAGTTAACTAGACGGGAAGAATTTTTTTTTAAATTCTTCTTCCATGAAGCAATCCATGAAATTTTTCCCCCCTTCAAAAAAAAAATCAAAACTAATATCCAGGTAATCTCAACTACTTAAGTCAGGTACTGTTTCGAGTACAATCAAAACACTGATAACAATTTTAATTACTTAAGCTAATGTCTGAAGTTTAGAATGAAAGGAATTTTTATTTAGGTATTATAGGTATTTCTTATGAAAGAATGTTTAATCACTCAGGTATGTAATTTACTAATATTCGATTAATGAGAGCCAAATTATTTATTACATTTCACGTCGAAGTTATGAAGATCCTGTAACACTATTGAAAAACGACCGGCAAATAAAAAACTGACATTCAAGCTTTAATAAAACAAGAATTCCAATGATGCAATAAGCAAATTTTTAATAAATAGCCAGCCAATTAGTTTGCCACATAGCTTTATTACATCCTACGTACTTAATTGATTTTATGCTTTTGCAAGACCGTCAAATTTACTTATAAGTTTCCCCGTTTTTCTAAAATACCAATTTTTTAATAAATAGCCAGCCAATTAGTTTGCCACATAGCTTTATTACATCCTACGTACTTAATTGATTTTATGCTTTTGCAAGACCGTCAAATTTACTTATAAGTTTCCCCGTTTTTCTAATATACCAATTTTTTTTTTTTTTAATTTTTCACTTAATCAAACGAGTACCATTAAAGATATAGGTGTGTAATTAAATGGAAAATAATGTAGGAAAGAAACAAATACTGCAGAAGGTTGAACTTATATGGGACCAACAATGGGCTAATTATGATGGGCTGATTATGATCGGACGTGTAGTTTTTAGAATATTTTGTTGCACGAAACTTTAGCTAAAGGCAGACAAATCGACAAACATTTTCTCTGATGTCTGAAACGGATTTCTGTCTTGGAATTTTTGAAATCAGAGACAAAATATTTTTCTTCTTCAGAATGATAACATTGCTTCTGTTACCTTCGGTAAGATCGGAACTAAAATAATATAATAAACTTTAGTTGAACACCTTCTCAAATTCTCAAAACATTTGACCAAATTGTTACTGGATATTATTTATAGACTAGACTAGACATTTTCTCAAGTTCTCGATTGATTGAATGACGCTGTTCATATTCATCAGTGTTACTAATATCCCCGTCTGAATTCCATCATTCAGTAGAGTATTAGAGGAGTTTCTAGTGTACATATCCAGCGAGTTTTAACCCTTGGAACCTAGTAGTCAATGTGTAGTGTATTCACCCTGGTGTGAGTTTACCCCATAGCAGTGTTACCTGAACCTGATAGCTTTATATCTCTCATTCCCCACGAGGATTTGATACTCTACCCTCTTATTTAACTTATATTCAAATCTCGTGCCGGGATATAATAATGGAACCGTCTCTTCATCTGGGCTTTTTCGGTTTCAATACCAAGGGGGGAGGGAATTGGAGTACGTGATTAAACTGTACAAGCATCACAGTTCCCTTAACACTATGCTTTTTTCTCATCCATCTATCGAACCATTTTGTTTTGTTATATATCAAGGTTTTTACGTTGCTCCATATGTGTTTTCATTTTTTTTCTTCCTCTCAGATTTGAAAATGATATGTTAATATTATTGTTCAGTCAGCGGCAGCTTCTTCATTTTCTTTCCTTCCTTTCAGACTATAACAGGATAAGTTAATATTATTTTTCAATCAGCAGCAGCTTCTTCGTTTCAGATTCGAACAGGGTATTATTAAGTTCATTCAGAAGTAGCTTTTTCCTTTTATTTTTTTCTTTTCAGTTCAGAATATGTTAAGATTTTTTTTTTTCAATCAGCAGCAGGTTCTTTCATTCAGCTTTGAACAGGACAGGATATGTTAATTTTATTGTTCATTTGGCAGTAGCTTTCAGTAGCTTTTTCCTTTTCTTTTCACATCTGAACACGATATGTAAATATTATTGTTTATTCAGTAGTAGCTTTTTCCTTTTCTTTTCTTCCTTTGATATTTCAACAAAATATTATTGTTCATTTAGTAGTAGCTTTTTCCTTTTCTTTTCTCCCTTTAAGGTTTCAACAGGATATGTTAATATTATTGTGCATTCAGAAGTATCTCTTTCTTTTTTCTTTTCTCCTTTTCACATCTGAATAGAATATGTTAATATTATAGTTCATTCAGTAATAACGTTTTCCTTTTCTTTTCTTCCTTTGAGATTTCAAAAGGATATGTTAATATTATTTTTCATTTAGCAGCTTCTTCCTTTTCTTTTATTTCTTATTTTCTTTGGAACAGCATATGTTAATACTGTTGTTAAGTTAGTAGTAGCTTCTTCCTTCCAAATTGGAGCAGAATATATTTAATGTTATTGTTCATTCTACAGCAGCCTTTTCTTTATATTTTCTTCCTTTCCTAAATTGAACAGGAATATTACTGCACAAAAATATACTGCAGAATAATAAATTACTAAAAAAAAATTAACAATAGTATTTCACCCCAAAGTTATGCAAATTAGCATGTATTGGGTACTTAGTAAAAAATAGCAATTTCTTAAACATAAATAACCAAAATTTAAATTAAATTAGTAAAAAAAAATCAAAGAAAAAAAAAATATTCATACACTTTTTTGCGTGTTTTCTCACCATGAAGCTCTTTTAGTACCTCGAGAAACATTATTTTAAACATGCTTATTTATTGATCAACGTGCAACAATTATTATCTTTTGTATAAAGACTTGTTTCAATATCAATATCATTAAACTGATGTAATATTATCTATATATATAAAATCCAAATACCACTCACTGACACATCACGATATCTCTAAAACCACTGGACCTACGACCATGAAATTTTGTAATTGTGT
>KZ651053.1:891653-909254 GCA_001010745.2 Gerris buenoi | reverse complement strand
TAAAAAAAAGAAGTGATATCGTTCAAGAAAAAAAGAGAGTATAAGGATAAAGCCTAAAATACAATATACATTTACATAATGAGGCAAGGCAAAGAAAGGTAACAAAAAAAAATTAAACGGAAGCAAGGAAAGAGGCCATACTGTGAGGTTCTCTTGAGCCTTTATAGCATGCAGAACTAAATCCTTCCCTTTAAACCTGGTTTAATAGAAAACCGAGTCCTTTTTTTTTTCTCGGCATCCCAAAGTTAATTTCATTTAAATTCTCCTAGTGAAAATTCGCTAGGAATAACCGTCAGGGTAAGAAGTATACGAAAAAAATGTGACTCAGGATTAGAATTACAAATTAGACTTTTTAAAAAAAAAATAAAAATAATAAAAAAATAAATAAAATAAAATAAATCCAATTTGCTTCCAAACCAAGATCGACTGATTTATTAGCAGTGATAATTTTTTCATGCGTTAGGAAAAATGATGTTGAAGAGTTAATCTGGATTTTGTTGAGGTGAATTAAAGGCTTAAATTGATAAAATGCAGGCTTTCAAATTCAATTAACATAACCAATATACAATATATTCGTTGTAACAGTTTAATCTCCTCTTAAATTAACCAATAGATTATAGATTAAAAAAATCAAAGTAACGCCAATTGACTTATTTTTTTGTTTTTACATTTAACATTTAAATTAACTTTAAAATAGATGTAAATGCTTGAACTCTTTTTTTAAAAAAAATATAAATAAGATAGATTTAGGGAAATTCTAAAATTAGATGTTTCAAATTCATCATGGTGTTCAAAAAATTAAAAAAAAAAAAATATTTGAAAAGAAATTTAGTGATGAATGCTTCAAAAGTTAACTAATATAACATAAAGTTAATTGATTGACAAATTGAAATGACAAGACAATATCTCCTGTTTATAGAAATAAAGGTATAATAGCATGCGCTGTAGGATAAGAGTTAACACAAAATCATTGACTAATAGAGCGTGAAGGGTCCACCCACTTTTATTAGCTTTTTATCGCTCTCTTACTCAGATATATTCTCCGTTTAATTGGTGATGTTTACCCTTAAATGACATTATCAAGATCGACTGATTTATTAGCAGTGATAATTTTTTCATGCGTTAGGAAAAATGATGTTGAAGAGTTAATCTGGATTTTGTTGAGGTGAATTAAAGGCTTAAATTGATAAAATGCAGGCTTTCAAATTCAATTAACATAACCAATATACAATATATTCGTTGTAACAGTTTAATCTCCTCTTAAATTAACCAATAGATTATAGATTAAAAAAATCAAAGTAACGCCAATTGACTTATTTTTTTGTTTTTACATTTAACATTTAAATTAACTTTAAAATAGATGTAAATGCTTGAACTCTTTTTTTAAAAAAAATATCTTATTGTTATAAAAATTTTGTATTTATAGAAATTATAACGCTAAAATTGTGCACTAAAATGCTCAAATACGCATTAACTGTCCTAATCATATCGTATGTTGAGCAAAAAATCATTGCTGCCCGCACATCTCAGGATGTGGTTACATTTGGACTAGATATAAACAGGTATGCCTACCTGACTCGTACATTGCTAATGTCTTACATCATGAGTAAAACCCTTAAAGATGATCCTTATACAATGGCTTCAAAACGTCATCCTTAGTGACTTTGAAAAGTTGACATTCAGTTACAAATGACTCATCAAGAGTATCTCCCTTGAGAATGATACCTACAATGGGTTCGAAACGTCATGTTTAGTTACCAAAAACCAACATCCAAAATAACTACCTTGAGAATAACTCATTGACTTTGAAAGGTTGGCATTCAGTAACTAATGACTGATCAAAAGCATCTCCCTTGAGAATGATCCCTACAATGGTTTAGAAACTTCGTGCTTAGTTATCAATTCACATCATCTATGTGAATAATTCCTTGACNATAACGCTAAATTGTGCACTAAAATGCTCAAATACGCATTAACTGTCCTAATCATATAGTATGTTGAGCAAAAAATCATTGCTGCCCGCACATCTCAGGATGTGGTTACATTTGGACTAGATATAAACAGGTATGCCTACCTGACTCGTACATTGCTAATGTCTTACATCATGAGTAAAACCCTTAAAAATGATCCTTATACAATGGCTTCAAAACGTCATCCTTAGTGACTTTGAAAAGTTGACATTCAGTTACAAATGACTCATCAAGAGTATCTCCCTTGAGAATGATACCTACAATGGGTTCGAAACGTCATGTTTAGTTACCAAAAACCAACATCCAAAATAACTACCTTGAGAATAACTCATTGACTTTGAAAGGTTGGCATTCAGTAACTAATGACTGATCAAAAGCATCTCCCTTGAGAATGATCCCTACAATGGTTTAGAAACTTCGTGCTTAGTTATCAATTCACATCATCTATGTGAATAATTCCTTGACTTTGGAACGTTGGAAGTTACTAAGGACTCATCTCCTCTGCATCACGAGCAACTCTTGAGAATGATCCCTGCTATGAAATAACTGAAACGTTAGAATTAGGTTATAATGACTCAAGAGTATTTCGTTTGAGAATGATCCCAAGGGAATTATAGGAATGGCTTCTAAACGTCGAGCTTAATTGCGAAAGGTCCTCATCCAGAATTACTACTTTGAGAATAATTCCTTGACTTTGAAAGGTTGGAATTCATTGGTTCTAATAACTCCCATCATGAGCAACTCTTGAGAATGATCAATGATCACTACTACGCAATGACTGAAACGTTGGGATTAAGTCACTAATTACTCATCAAGAGCAGAGACTGATCCTTGCAATGGCGTAGAAAGGCTAAAATCCTCAAAATCTCCCAAAAAAAAACAACCTCTATGAATAGCTTAGTAGTTAATGGTTATCACTAAAATAAACAAGTTGGTTGACTATAGTGATTTTTTTAAAAATAGATTTAAGGGAAAATATAACCACACAGATTGGAATAAGAAATGTAGAAGGAAGAGGTAAGGACGAAGAGCAAATAGATGATAAGGAAATAGTAGAAAAAAAGGTTAAAAAGGAAAGGCTCTTATCACTGGGTTCTTATACGAGGTTTTATCAATGTGTAACTCCGGAGGAGCACGCACCGAGCTCACTCAGATATTACTAGGCCCTTCTATACCTACCTAATCAGTTGATGTAGCCTCAGGAGCCCAAGGAAATAAGACCCTCACAGTCCTAAGAGGAGAAAAAGGTAGACGTAAAACCAGTTGGGGAAACATCAAACAGAACCCTGGGCCACTAAGATACGACCCAAACCCAAATATAACACCCTTATATAGCCTCTGCTTTATGTACATCCCACATCAACTTATTTTGCTTCCTTCTCACAAAACCGGAAACATCTCTAGTACTCAAAGAGAAATATACGAGGGGGATAAATTGGTAAAAAACGTGAGAGGTTATGCCAAATTTGACTTACAAAACAAACACAAAAATGTACACATATAAGATCAGCGAATGTTCTCAAAGCTATAATGTGTAATTTCATCTATTTTTATTTTTTGCTTCCAAGCTTACCGAAGCATCTGTGATTGTCTAAAATAGCCCAAAGATGGCACCCATATAATTTCAACCGTAAAAGCAAATTTAATATTGCTTCAAAATGAACCAGATCTAAATATTATGTAACCATTCATCCAATAATAGAACGCAAGAAAGTTATGAGCCACACAAACTGGCAGACTATTCTTTTATTTTTAACACTAATAAAGAGCGACGTAAATGGTCTAATATAAAAACCAAAGTTTGCCTTATTAGTATAAGTTGTCTTATAGTATTTTATTTGTAGAACTTAGTTAATTACAACTACGATAACCATTTATCCTGCATTAGACATTAGCGGTTGTTTTCAGGAATAAGAACTTTGATTTTTGATGGAGGTCATCTTAATGGTTATAAATAAAACTGTCTCTCTGAGTAGTTCTTCCACTGTAAAATTATACATTTTGCTCTTTGATCATTATTCATCATAAGAATATAGTGAATAATCATTTCCTATTAGAATAGCGAATAGCAGAAAGTATTTTACTGTTTAAACATTATTCCCCATGAGAATAGCAAATAGCAGAGAGTGTTTTACACTTTGAACATTTTTCTCTATTAGAATAGTGAATAACAGAAAACAAATTTCTGCAAATCTTATCCAGATTCAAGCCCTATTCAGATTAAAGGGTTGTTTAATTAAGATACTTTAAATTTAAGCGAATTGATTATTAAAAACAATAATTCCCTTAAACGCTTAAAATCTAACTTATTTTACTTAATGGAACTTTAAACTGAAGTTCTATATTAACTTATTCGCCTTAATTAGAGCTTAAGACTCGGGATTAAACTTAACACAACTGTTATCGAATTGCAAAGGAAATCTATTAACATAATCCATGATTAAAATTCTACTTTAAGATGCCGGGTTGGTTAGAGGTCCTGAGTACTAATGGGAGTCATCCTATAGCCCTGCCCTAATGTTGATTATCCACTTAGCAAGTTTCTAAGAGCCTAATATCCCTTCTCTGTCAACTTTCACTAGCGAGATGAAGTCACGTCTAGATAAGAGCCATCTTCATCAATTAACCGCATTATCTTTTATTAACAAGTCAAACCATCCAAAGTAAAGCCAGTCAATCAATCTAATGGCGAGTTAACACGCATCTACTATTTTAAGATTGACAAATCAATCGTTCAGCTTTATAATTATAATTTATTTTGAAGTCAAGCATAAATATTTGATAAAAATAGTGCATTAGTAAGCTTCTTTCACTAAGCTTGCTGGCATTCTTGAAATCTGGAAAGTTATTAAAATAAAGGTTTAAATAGTCGAACGCATCACCAACTGTCAAGTTTATGCGGTAAATTTAGAGCAGTTAATCTGTAAGTAGTTGAAGTAAATATACAGCTGATTGCCGGTTAGTATTTGTAGCAAAGTTCCAAGCAGCAAAACATACTGTATTGTTACTAAACTATTGTATTTTTATCAATAATTTGTTCATCTGATCACTGATATAATCAGAGATAATGAATAGGAAGATAGTCAACATCCCTCTTGTAAGAGCATTGCTAAGGTTTACACTGGGAGAGAACCTTCTCCTCAAAGTTTATAGAATTGACAGTACCGCTCCCAAGGGACCAGGAAAAATAAGGTAAAAACAAGTTCCATTCAGGACAAGTCTCGAACTTGCGACCTCCTGATATTTATACAAGCTCTTCAGACCACGCGGCTATCAGTCAACAGTATTTCGAGGAAGTAGATTTGGTGAAAAGTTAGTCAAATAACGGTTAGATTTAAATCTATTAGTTCCAATTCTTGATTATGCAAAACTAGCAACGCAACGATGGACTAATTTTATATAATTGATAAAAATTGTTCACTTTTCTTTCACTATCCACTTCTAGCTGCACCTGAACCCACAGTCTTCAAAGTTTGAGGCACTTTTTAATTCTCTCTGTTTCGCTCCCTAATTTTGTACTCCTTCAAAATTCATTGGATATAGTTTAAAGCCGTAAATTCCACCAGCTACCTGCTTCATCGGGAAATAGATAGTTGAATTTGAAACATTGTCCACTTGAATTTAAACTTTCAAAGGACGACAGAGTGGATTGAATTCAATCATTGAATACTCTCCCGAGTTTGAGTCAAAGAGTTGAGTTAATTAAGTATCGAGGACCGACTCCCAAATACTCGAATTCTAGCCGCAAGCAATCTCAATCTCACTAAACTTAATTAGATTTCTATCAAAGACAAACCTAAAGGGCTCTTCTCATTTTACTTGTTAAAAAAAATCTAACAAGAAATCAAACAATTTCTAATTAAACAAATTACTTACGAATTAATACTTGCAATTAATTATGTTTCCCTTATACATTTATCTTTTAACATTTTTAAAACATATTTAAAAAAAAAAAATTGTTTTTTAAATTCAATAAATTTAGATCTAAATTTTAGATATTTAAAAAAAATCTTCCAAGCAGTTTTAGAGCAGGAACAGAGGGTGAAGCCCCTAAATTTAGAGCTAAAATTCTAAAAATGTTAACTCGATTTCGTCTAGGGATATAATTCGGCCCAGTAGTTATTGCTCCATGTGACTGCACTGACTACAGACAGACATTCTTTAAAAACCACTGTTTTGTTGGCCTAAGTGAAACTAATCAATTGTTGACCAAAACGTGTACATTAATCAAAATCTAAAAATTGAATTTTTAGGCCATCACAATACTTTCTCTTTATATATACTCCGTATATGAGAAAGTAAAAAGGAAATGAAATGGCTTTATCATTTATAATATTCTATACAGACTTTACAAATCTATCCTAATTGATAAATAAAAAAATAAAAATACTTAAGTAAGTGAGTAGATTGAATTCCTTGTTAAACGTAGTCGCTTTGATAACTTACCTGTAACAAACACAAATATATAGAGATTAGATAAAAATAATAAAACATAAATACCGCGTGTATTATCAAATTTAAGCTAAAAAATAAGAAGGTATAAGCCAAATAGCCAAGTAGAATAGCCAAATTATTCAAATTAAGTATGTACTTAAATTCTGCTGTTTGAGTTTTATTTACAATTTATTTGAGTGTTCGAATGTTTTCTTGAAGAAAAGTAAAAATAGTGAAGTTATATACTCTAGCTTGTGAATTACAATTACAAAGTACTAGTTTAAATGACTTATCTATTATCATTAACATTTTCTTAAGAACCAAGACATTTCTTGCTACGGAAAATTATACATAAAAAAACATAACCTCAACAATTTTGTTAAAGGTTAGTTTAGGTTAGTTTCTTGAAAATGTAATCCTCCCAAAAAAACTAACCTCAACAAGTTTGTTGCTTGTAAGGTTGTTTGTTGTTAGTTTAAGTTGGTTTCTATACAATTTAATATTCTGGAAGTTAGATATGAAATAAATATTTGAGTTTTAGAAATAATTTACTGTATCAGAGCTTTCATTCAGGGAGCCTAAGAATCATCAGTTATCTTTGAAATCAAATTAAACAGCTTCCTTAGATTGAACTGTCATAAAATAAATCATGATTTATAAAATTCGGAGATTTAACACATAACACCTTAACTTCTAGAGTAAATAATATTTCTTTTTTGTTTCTTTCACGTCCCGATTAACGCAGATTTTGATACTAACGTCTAGTCGAATATTTTTAGTCATAATATTCGATACAATTATGAGTGTGAACATGATTAATCTTCTTATTATCCAAACTAGATATCTTATATACCAGATGCTGGGTAGAGTTTGATAAAAACTTAACTATGTTTTTTCCTAACTCTATTGGTTTAATAAAATGAAAAAAAATAAAAAGAAAGTTTTCCTTCAATGTTTTTACTTAATTTTATAAGCCTACAAAAATTTAAATGTATATAAAAAAAAACTCTAATGTTATTTTCACAACCCACAACTACATAGGCGAAAAAAACATACTTACAAAAAAAAACTCTTAACGAGCTTAATTGTATTTGGGTATAAAAAGATTGGACAAGATAAGACCTTAATATAAGCTCACTTTACTTAATGTAACTCTATCCCTTCCTAATGGAAGCCTTAATGTAATGTAATGCCATTAGAAATTACATTAAACTACTAAAGCTAACTAAGACATTGCACAGGAAGAAAAAAATCTTTACAGAGACATAACATAGTTAACACAATTGTTGTTACAAAATTAACAGAGAAAACCTAAGACCTAAGAAAATAAATTTCTTTCACCAAAAAGATTAAAAAAAAAGCAATCAAGTATTATTTAATACTTGAGGAATACACTCAAGATGAAGTGTCTGCATAAAGAGTCTAGATAGAGACCGGTGCAGTTGCCTTCGATAACACCTTGGAGCACCGAGGCGATTAGAACGGAGCGTATCCCACTACTATACATTATACAAACCATAAGTTCAAAAAAAAATGTATCACATTTATCTTACTAATATTTCCCACTAATAGCTCTCGCAATAACCACAAGAACTGTCGCACCTACTGACTTGTGTAAACATATCTGTGAGATAATGATGGCTCACTCCACAGCTTATCTTGTAATAATTAGCTCAATACCTCTAAGAAAAGTGTTAATTTATTCTTCTGCTTGTAATTGGTTTTAGTTAAATTTATATAAAACAAAAGGTTTAATGTATTACAATTTTAAGAGGAATACAGAAGATTTCAATGAATATGTGAAATATTCAACAAAAATAAGGCACGGAGAGATCATCAGCGACGAGCGACGACCAATGCAGATATCTTTATTTGTGCGTAAAAAAATTGTTGAGTGTTAAACAAGAAGTTTGCTTCTTGTCCATTTTTACTTTGGATCTACTGCTTATCTATATCTTTAAACTTTTCTGGGTTTCTTCTACACTTGATTTGAAAAAATTACTTTAATGTCATGTCCGGGTCGACAAAGTTGGATATCAATACTGTCACAGTCATCTCTTAAAAACCATGTAGACACTTTCATGATAGTACAGTTCAGGGGTTTCTAAAAGTACAGGCACCTCAACAGTACAGTCATGAAAGTGGACAGTGTACATTCTACACGCTTTTTGAGAGATGAAGTTGACAGTTACGGTATCCAACATAGTCATAACCATGAAGGCGGAGAGACCATAAAAATGAATTGTGCTGAAACGACGCGAAAATTAGGTATGAATATTGAATGTTTAAAAGTTTTTATAATAAGTGAAAAAGTTATTCATGTTAAAATGTTTTATATTGTGTAGGATTGCTGAAGTGTTAAACTACTTCGTATGTTCCAAATGGTTAAAATCAATAAAAGATTTAACTAAACATAAATAAAAAATAAAAAATTGAATAAACTATCAAACAAAAACACGTAAAAGATTGAATTTATATTTTTCCATCTTTATTAATAAATGATAAGGGAGGGTACTTGGCTCTATTAGTTTATCACTCTATAAAGATATCCCAAGTTGAAGGTGTGTTTATATAATATATTCCTTGAGTAAAGAGAAGACGTTATAACAGTTTCTAGTCTGTTTGTTCGATGAAGGAGAGGATCTTTAACTTGTAAAGACGAACATCACAAGAGAGGTCAAGAAGAAGGCTAGAGATAGCGAGCATGAAAGAGATGAAATCTAGCAGTAGGTATATGGGTTCAGGGATGGAGAATGGAGATGGAACTAGCTCTGTTAGTCTGTGACCACAGACCAGGGACCCTATACAAACATCTTCAGACCTTTCAACAAGCCCTCTCAATACAACTGACTTTGAACCATTTAAAGAGATAAAGGCACACAGGCAACCCAGCATGCAATCAATATGTTAAACAATGGCATCCTTCCGGCACTAAAACCAATATCGAGGCGAACAGATGCAAGAACAAATTAGACAAAGGGCATCTTGTTTAAATATCTCCAGAGGATTGGCCAATGAGTTACAACCAATCAGCAATTAGCCAGATTATTTGCGGATTTATTTTCCTAACTAAACTAACGGAATATTTACGAGAGCAGTCTGAACCAGGTTTTCCTAACCACCAGTCTAACAGATACTTTTGACTGGTACACATAAAAATATCACAGAGAAAAAATT
The DNA here is from genome assembly GCA_001010745.2 of Gerris buenoi. Lineage (NCBI taxonomy): Eukaryota > Metazoa > Arthropoda > Insecta > Hemiptera > Gerridae > Gerris > Gerris buenoi. The sequence goes on along the minus strand of KZ651053.1, from coordinate 899,673 downwards.
TACATTTAAGAATTGAGTAATGAGGACTTCTAGATCTAGATTATGAAACTGTTCAAATAAAAAGTTCATAATACATGACAAATTACCTTTTTCGAAAAAAAGCCATTTAAAGTTTTAATACCAACATTGACTATGCTTGAAGTGAATATTTGGAAGAATTTATGCAAAACTTTGAACAAAACTGTCAACAGACTTAAGATCCAAGAAAACTAATTGTATATCTTCCCGATTCATTTTTATCAAATATAAGATCCTGATAAAACCTAGATCTTTTAGAAAAGGGAGTTCTTACATAGAAGTCGTGGGAAAAAAATCTGAAACATTTTTTTAAGCAGGAGAAAGGAAAGAGACGAAACTAATGAAAACTTGAGAAAAAAAAAAACCCAACCCAAACTGTATCACTCCAGAAGTAAATTTTTACGTAAAGGAGTTTTCATTAGTTTTAAGGAGTTGCAAAGAAAATTCAAAACATATCTGCTTATTAGTGTAACACAAATCTTCACATCCTCAAAGTCACGTGATTATAAAATAAAAAATAATGAGATACATCAAGAAGTATGAATGTTTCTAAAAAAATACCATCTGCGCTTGTGCGAGTGGAATCAATAGGGAAAAGGTTGAAATGATAATACGTGAATTTGTGGGCTAACTATGACAAATCATCCGAATTTCATCAAAATCGGACTATCAGTTTTTTGGTCATATTTACATTTTCGTTGAGGAAATTTGAGATTTCTGTCTTTCGTAAGCTCGGATGCAAAATTGTGGAACTACAATAATGGATTGACATTGACCCTTTAACTAATTTAGCTCTAAAACGTGTGAAAATAAATTACGACTTTAACCACATTTTAAATTAGATTCGTAGTCAAATTAATATTATCATTACTATTATGAAATAAATTCCACATTAATATAAAACTTAGAAACGGAGTAGACTTATTTTCAGATAGATCGTAAATATTGAATTATATCTTTGCTCATTACCGACTGAAAAATGGAGACCTCAAAATGCTAGCTTTAGTGAATATGTTACTCTGACCTTTTGCTGTAATTCAACTCGCTCCAGACAGATCAATAGTCATAAACTAATTAAAAACGGAATAGAGCCGGCAGTAAAATGCACTTAGAAGATAATCTTCTTACGGATTTAATTAAAACGACTCTTTCGAGTTCAACTAATCATAATCAAGACGAAATTAAATAAATAGATTAACGACTGCGATTTTGTTTAAGAGAAGGAGTGAGTTATTTATAAATTCGTAGTAGGTATACATGAATAAAGAGTCGATTTGAAATTTTTCTGCATTTGCACGATTTTAGATCCCATGAGTCCTTGTCGCTTGCCGTCTGTAGGCTGTACAGATGCATTGAGCCAAAATTGTCAGGTCGATGTCGATGAAATTTGGCATCAAATCATGCACTAAGGCAACATCGAGATAGGACTTTTAGCTGCAACTTAGGGGCGGTGCGGTGATCCACAAAACATCGTGAAAAAAATATTTATATATATAAAACATTTTGGACGATTTTCCTTTGCTTCTGAGCTTACCAAAGGTAACGGAATCTATGGGATTGTTCTAAAGAAAGAAAATTTCTCCGATTTAAAAAATTTTAGGACGGACCCGCTTCAGACATCAGGGAACATTTTTGGTCGGTCTGACACACAATTTTTGCGACCAATATAATATCTTAACAGCACGGTCGTCTGATTTTATTGAATTTGGGTGCTAAGTCACAATATGCACATTGATGGTCCCATATAAGTTTGAACCTTCTGCGCTCATTTGTTTCTCTCCCACATGCGCACAAAAGGAAATTTATTTACACATATATTCAAAACTAGTAATCTGATTTTTTAAAAAATTTGTATGGCTATTCGAAAGTAGCTTTAAGAGAGCTCCAAAGCGTTGAAAGATTTGAAAAATGGTGGAGGGAAGGGGGAATTAAATAAATTTGACAATGATCGGTTGTATAAAACCATAAAGTAATAAAAGTATAGGAAATAGGACGCAAGGAAGCTGCCACATTAATTGGATGTCTATTTTTATGGCACTTTAATGAAGACAAATAATAAACAGGTTAATTAAGAAAATTCAATTAAAACACAAAAGCATTATAAATAGGTTGTTTTGAAACAAAAGAGAAGTGAATACCATTTGTGATTATCAACACAAAAGGGAAAATTAGAATAATTCGAAGAGCAAGTAATTCTTGAGTAATCAGCAAAATTGCAGGTAGTTAAAACGCGCGGATATAAACTATGCCATATTAAGGCAAAAGTTTCGGGACAATTTGTAAGTTATAATGCGGAGTTCTAGCACTCCGGTGAACCCTAACTACACAGTAGAGAAAACAGGAGGTAATTTATCAATATGAGATGGTGGAAGGGAGTGTATTATTTGGCATCGTCAGCGTTATAATCAAGGACTTTATCTTTAGAATGAGGTGCTTCATAGTGAAAGAAGCTTTGGCTTGAGCAAAGCCTTGCCAAGCAGACTTGCCTTCAGGCAAAGTTTCCAATTAAGTCCTCTAGAACCCGAGGATATCGGCTGTCCAATTAAACTTCACACTTACCGTCCACTCTCGACAAAACAAAAACTCAACCACTCTTATCCACCGCACATCCTAGTTTTAATCAGAAGTGGAAAAACTCAAGGTGAAAAAAACATCTACCTGAAAACCCAACTATGATGTGAAGTAAAAAATAGATTAAAAAAAAACTTTCTCTCTAAATTACTTTATACAAATATAAAAAGTATAGTACGTAGCAAGTATGTAATATTACATACACAAATATATAAGTATCATTAGAAAATGGCAAAATTGCAGTAAAAGTAATAACTTCATCGACAGGAAATATGAATTATTATAAGATAAGAAAGAAATAGGCTCTCCTCAAACTAAGATTTATTTTACAAGCTTTTATTTAACTTGCAATGTTTGTATGTATGTATGTATGAATTTGTAAGTATGTATGTATGTTCAGGTCAAATCTTGTAAATGAATCCTCTGAATGAAGCACTTATCCTCAACCGATTGAACTGAAATTTTGCATACACGTTTAGTTTGGATGACAATGTATGGTTAGCTAAGTGACGTCATTCTAAATTCAATAACCCAAGGGCAGCCCAAGATAACGGACTAGTTATTTTTTTAGCACGCCCACGATATGGGTATCAAATAAAAGGGTTTGATGAGAAGAACACAAATAAAAGCTTGTATTCGAAAATATATTTTTTTCAAAAAACTTATTTATAACTCGAAATGCAAAACTATAAAACTTCTGCCAATTTATGTGACACAATATGTCATTGTATACTCGAGTCCTGCCACTCGACAAGTCACAACTTTATGAAATGAATTGCAGTGAGATAGATTTAAACACATGAGCTGTGAGAGTGAGAATTGAAAGAATTCCATACGAATAATGTAAACCCACAATAAATTGTAAGTTTGGTCATTTGTGGTTTCGATGTACTGCGGGGTTACATAGTTGTTTCAATTATAATTCAACATTAAGTTTAATAAATTTGCGTTACACCTTGATTATGCTTAAGTGGAAATCGAATGAGATCATTCACTTAAATTGCAAACATGTAAGCCTTTTGGCAGGCCTAAACAATACATAGGCCCCCTGTCTGCCACAAACTTATTTATTGAACGTAAATAAATGTGAATTCTTGATTTGAAAACGTCAAAATATTTAACATTTGGATTTATTATTTATACGTAAACCCTTTTTCGTACTATAAAAATTGCCTGGATATTTTAAGCATATATTTATTCCTCGCAAGAAATAGAACCTTTGAATAAATAAAACCTACCAATAACTGTTGTCCTAGATGGAAGGGAAAAAGGTCAGGTGTTTTGCTTAAAAGAAACAAATTTAGAAAAGAAAAAGAAGAAAACCTTGGGCAAAGAAGAAACAAGACGAAAAACTGAAGGGCGAACTGATTTGACTAAAAGGGCTCTTCTAAGGCTTCCGTCACCCTACTTAACCAAGGGTCAACATTTTTATAGAAGGCTTAAAGAATACCCAGCCCTTTCACTTGGAATAAACCAAGAAAAATAGAATAAATATAACTATGCATACAAATATAATAAAAAAACAAAAAACTTTGTTCTCTTTATATAACCTACCCATACAAAACCTTTTCAACCGACGTCATTATAAATAAACTCGAAATAAAACAAAGAAAGTAAATGAAACAACGACGGTTAATTAAAAAAAAGAAAAAAGTTGAGGGAGTATAACAAAAAGAAACTAACGAATGTAAAAATTATAACTGAAATTAAAATAACTCAAGAGTCCAAAATGAATGAACATGAATTGAACATAAACATGAACATGAACATTGAAAATTATAGAGTGGTAAAAAGTGCCTAAAAGAAACAGCTGCATTCATATTAAATACTTGTCATTTTGATTTTAAATTCATAATCAGCGATCCAAAAAACACCTTGTATAGTTTTTTAATTTACGTATATTTATCAAGAATATTATATACCTACAGTTTAAGCTATTTCCCTCCATTTTAAGGCCGCCGAATTTTTCGATGTAAATTAGTTTTTGGCAAAATTAAAGGGATTTGATTTACACCTCTAAAAGAAAGATCATGGAAAAGGTTTTATCAAAATCTAAGAACTGTGGTTCGGTTCGATGTGTGATATATCTTGGTGCTTCATTCACTACTAATTTAGCGTAGGCATATTTGAATTTCTAAAAGAAGAAAGTGTAGCATTCCTGAATTTCAGCGTTGAAGTCTGGCAGTTCAAGTAGTCATAATTAAATTTATACGATGAAAGTGATCTTAACAAGTCAAGATGGGCCCACTAAAATCTAATCACTAAAGTCAGAGTAAAAGGGAACCGCTAATAAGGAACATAATATAAAATAACGCGATAGAGAAAAAGGAGCATGCAAAAAAAAAGGAATGTTCTGAAGTGTGCTTTTGTCAAAAGCACTTTTTTCCACTGAGTGGTTCATCCCTTTTCGATAACAGTTGACGTTTATATAGTAAGGGTGGAAAAAAATTAGGGCCATAACAAAAGTGGGTCATCTCAGCGAAGAATAGAAGAGATGGGATAGAATGGGCCGTGTTAGAGTGGGCGAACAGTACAAAGGGAAGACATCTCAACACTGGCCAAGTAAGGGAGTACAGAAGAAAGAGATTAGGGCCATAAGCGGCTCCTTGAAAGACTCCGCGGACCCAGAGGCTATACCTCACTCAATGAGCCTTGGTTGAGTTTAAACGACACTAGCGTTCCAGTGGCAGAGTATAGTGACTAGTCTACTGGCTCGACAAACAAAACAGTCCAGTGAAATACAATCCGTGTCTACAGGGACTCCCTGCAACATCTGGCCGACCACATTGATTTACGATTAAGCCCTGCCGCAGTTATACCACCGACACAGTTCCACTATTTAATCATATTTTACAAACAGTACAAAAAAACAAACAAAAAAAAAAACAACTAAAATTCAATGGTAAGCCATTTTTATCTTGTCTATTTTTTTTATGTATTTTTAAGTCATATCACTATTAACTGAGAATAAGTACTCAAACATTGTTAAATATTATATTATGAAATAAATTTAAGAATATAAGACGATTAAAATTTTCATTTGAATTCCCAATAGGAATCCTTAATAAATAAATTTTAATCCTCATACATTTTTCATATTTGATAAAACAAATAGTATAAAGTAATTTAGCTAAAAGCTTTTGTTCTTATACTATTAAAAAAATAAATTAGAATTAAATAAATTTATTAAGGATTCGTATTTTGAATTCAAATTACAATATTAATTGAGTTATATTCTTAAATTAATTTTTATTTCTATATATCATAAAATAAAATTAAAGTTAAAAAAGAATAATTTTAAAGCGATGTAATGAGTGCTTATATAGTTAGATATATAAGACATAAAGTTTGTCCCAAGAGAAAAATTTTTTCTTAATTTTGAGTTTTGAAAGAAAATGTAATTTTTCACAAAATCTTCTTGTTATTAACCCTCTAAAAATGATNGACGGCGACGCACCTCTAAATGATTTATAACGTTAAAAATTGATGAGCCATAAGCTGGGATTGAACCAGTGACCTTCAGATTATGTAGCAGATGCTCTACCACTGAGCTATGATTGACACTGAATGTCATGGCCTAAACCTTTCTATTTAAACAGTATATTATATCTATATGAAGTATAATTGATTAGTAAGGATAACTGGACATCACGTGGCTTTCAATTCTCTCTCCCATTACCCTATTTTTTTTTTTTTTTTTCTTAATAAATATTCATTTTTAGACTTTTTTTATACTTTATGTTACAAAAGTATAACTGAGATTATGAAAAAGGGCTTAAAATAAAAAATCTAGTGAGGTCATTTTTCTTTTAAATAAAAGTTAATCTGGTAAGTAAAGGCACATTTCTATCAATGAGCCCTTTTACATCAAACCCTTTTTCGTTTTCATTATTTTTATTATAGCAAGCATATTTTATTAATTAAAAAAAATACAGCAATAAATCAACATGTCTGAATTATTTTTAAATTAATAAGTTATAAAGTAAATGTAAATCCCAACAAAAGCATTAGTGCAAAAAAAAATAAGTCAAGCATCGCGAAAAAATAGGTCATCGCGAAAAATCATAGGTTTTGCCAAATCTCTCTCATCCAATTAAGGTTTGTTTGATCCTCTCTCTATAATCTGCCCTTCACAAGCTCAAATATTTTATTTCCCAAATCATTCTACCAATTTAAATTTAAAGTCATTTTCTGACGGCTATTACGCAGCACAAACGTTAAAACAGTTAGTTGCTATTTAATTTATATGTTCCCAATGGTTTACATAAATATTAAAAAAAAAAAAATCGAATTTAATGATATGCAGTGTCGTATACAACTTAATTGCGTAATTAGTATCCGATTAGTGAAATTTTGATTTCTGGTTCAGTTGTTCATGAGTCTAAATAAAATTCACTTTATACATTTATCACTCTATAACATGCCATGGTAACTAAAAACTTTTTTTTAAGCAACCCCCAAAATGGCCCGGCCCCCAACCAGAGAAATATTAAGTGTAAACACTCTAAAATGTGTCCAGTTGTCTAAAATGCCGAGATGCAGTGTGTGCCAAATTTTATGTTTCTAGCTACAGTAGTTTATGAATTGAAACAAACCAACGGACAGACAGACAGACAGAGCCGTTATATAAGTTTTCTTTTTGTACTTTGTACAGAAACCTAAAAGCTAGCATTTTCCAAGCATTTAAGTTGATTTTTGCAGTTTTCCTGGTTCAATACTAGGATTTACAAGACAATACCGTGAATAAATTAATGAAATATATATATTTTACTTGCGTGACACATCCCTTAGTGTCTCTGGCTAACACAAATTGTGTAGCAACCTGCAGTGTGCAAACACGGTATTACATTGCTGATATATAATAACTATAACCTCACTTGATTTCAGATCTCGAATGAAAATCAGTAGGACTCTTTTATAGAGAAAGAATCTAAGACGATTTTTCCCTTTGCATTTTATCGTATTAAAAATTCGTATCCCCCCCCCCCTTTTTATTCTAAATCCAAAATAAAATCAATTTTTTCATGTAGGAAAGGAATAAAAAGAGACATCAATTTAAAAGACCAGGTATTACATTGCTGATATATAATAACTATAACCTCACTTGATTTCAGATCTCGAATGAAAATCAGTAGGACTCTTTTATAGAGAAAGAATCTAAGACGATTTTTCCCTTTGCATTTTATCGTATTAAAGATTCGTATCCCCCCCCCCCCATTTTTTATTCTAAATCCAAAATAAAATCAATTTTTTCATGTAGGAAAGGAATAAAAAGAGACATCAATTTCAAAGACTATGTAATAAAGAGTTAAAGGTGAGAAATAAGTGGAGAAACATATTAACGTTACCGTCAGGATAAAATTTCAAATAGCTTGAAGAGAATTTATTGATTTTATTTTTTCCTATTCCCCCTCCCCCCCCCCCCCCCCCC
>KZ651053.1:867978-882798 GCA_001010745.2 Gerris buenoi | reverse complement strand
AAGTGGTTCAAAATTGGGGTAATAGGTGTGCGATGAAACTTACAAAGCAAAGTAATATAAGACCAGTAAAAAAAGAAATAAATAAATAATTAAAATTATACAAAAAAAATATGTTAACAACCGAGCCTTCTATAAAAATATTAGACAGTTCATACTATTACATATATTTAAAAGCTGTTTTAAACAGCTATTTTAAACATATATTTTAAATTGTTACATTTACATATTTCACATATTTAATAACACACCTCCTACCTTTTGCAGCAGTGGTCTGTGATTTCAACACTACAGTCACAACAATACAATATGATAGTGTAGATAATGTATGTACCATACATCATGAATCCATAGATATGGATCACAATATATATATTATCATAATCATATACATACATAAACACATACACCATACACCACACATATATATATCATCGTAATCATATATAGGTATATTATCTTAATACTTATATATTTCTATATAAGTAAAAGACAAAAATCCATAAAATGTCTTTCTGAGCTAAGCCTTTACTCTACTTTTATCCAAGGGGGACGAGATATCTTTTTTCTAATTTTTTAATTTAAGATAACTAATAATATTTTTTTTGAATGATTTGTAATTTTTAATTTCTTTAACATTTTCTGGTAAAGCATTGAAAGTCTCAATGCCTTGATATTCAATGGACCGTTGTTTTTTTTTTGGTGTTACATTTTGGCTTTAAAAAGGTAATTTTGGACGATGACCTGGTAGAATATTGGTGCTGATAGCGCACTTTGTTAGCTATCACAATTTTTTAGTAAAACCAACAGCGACACCGCCATGTAGTGTTAAAGATTGCTATAACTATTAATAGTTTTTAGAAAATAAACAATATAACAATAAAATAATATAACAACAATTTTAATGTTAATATAACAATAAAGTACATGATAGGATGCGAAGAAGCTATGTGCCACACTAATTGGCTGTCTATTTATTTTTACTTTAAATTATAAACCAAGAATTGCTTGAAGATAATTTATAAATCATGATAACAGAAGGATAGAAAAATAAACTAATTGATAATGTAGGTATGCCTAGAGATTTAATATTACCTATATGGTGGGGTAAAATGTGACTCGGACAATTGAAGACTCTTTTTACCTAACTTAGTTAAATTTACAAGAGAACTAATTTGAAAATTCAAACCGGCGAATTTTATATTTATCTCTCTTGCCTCTTAAATAATATTCTGGTGATATAATTTATCACCCCAAACTATCCCTGCTATAATTTGTAAACATCCATATTTAGAAATAAAAAGGAGGATTAATTTTCTGCCAAAAAGAAATGGATTTAAAAGAATTAGAAAACTTTATTTCAACCTAACAAGTTTTCTCTCAAGTTCTACCAAAAACAGTTACAAGCTATAAAGTAAACTAAGAAGAAGAATTATACACTCGCAATAAAAAAAAATATAGATATGAACAAGTTGAAGGATTATAGTAAAGAAAAAAAGTGTGCAGGGAACGATAACTCTCAGAGGAGTTATGCCAAATATCAACGCGGGCTTAGCACAAAACTAAATCCATATGAAAACTTTTCCTCAAGAAACATACACATGAAACATATACAAGAAACATACTAATCTAAGAAAACTAACATGAAACAATGTTATGTCTCTATGAGAAATAACACGTCTTGAAAACACTTCATCATCAAATAATATTACATTTCAACCACAACTACTAATATTAAAACACTTAAACCATCTGCTATAATTTCACAAATACAATTTTCACTTTGAACTGATAACAATAACCGCAAAACTTCAACGAAATTTGTAGCTCAGATCGTAAAGTAGTTTTTAAAATATGGTGATTCACAAAAATGTATGCACTTTTTTAGATTGTTACTCCCCTAAAAAAAAGTGTGATATTCCTTTGTCCCAAAGTACATGGACTAAACATCCCGTTGCCATGTCACAATAGTTATTTAGTTTAAGTTTAAGTAATTTATATTCTAAAAAAAAACAAAAAAAAACACAGGGGAGTAACAATCTAAAGTAGTACAAAATGTAGAACGACCGAAAGCCAGACACGAGACCAAAAATGTTCCCTGATTCCTGAAAGAGATTTCTATCTTTCAGTTTTTGGAATCGGAGAAATAAATATTTTCGACTTAACAAAAAATTTAGCCAAAATCAATTATTCTTTAAAATGTGCGAATTAAGTATACTTATATTTAGCTCGAAATTATGGGCGAGGAAAAGTCAATAGTTTATATTCAGAATAATGTAACTATTTCATATTTCATTGAGATAACAAAAGAGCGGAAGGTCTTTTAATGCTATAAATTTCCGGTGGAATTTAAGCCGGAATGAAAATGTAATACGTTTCCACCGCTTTTATCGAAATGTCAAAATAACGTTGGAGGGGGAGAAAAAGAGCGGAGGTAGGAAAATTAAGGGCTCTCAACATATTAAAAACAATAAGCGAATAGGTCGAGAGAGAGGATACGTGGGGGAAATATGGAAACGTTTTTCCTTTTGTGTAACTTCGGAATTCCGAGTTTTTCGTTTAGGGATTCCAGGGGGTGATGGGGGTGGGGATTTTTCTAACAAAAAAAAAATAAAATTTATGGTCGGGTATTTACAGGGTTAAGGGACAATAGGAGGATTTAGTTATAGACCAGGGGGATTTCGGACAACGCCAAGTGGAATTTGCATGACAACCGGCAACGAAAACGTTAAATCTGGTCTTTTAAATAACGTAGGGAAACAATGAGCATGGGGACAAGGCCCTATTTAGAAAGGGACCCATAGGGGGACTCCTGTCCCCTTCGTACGAACACAACTTAGCCCCTCGTGTCAGTAATGACCTCTGTTAATTCTCTATACGAGCGCCAGTGGTAGTACAACCAGAGTGCGGTTTCTATCCTATGCCTCGTCCCCTATTGGAAATTGTGTAGCCGAAATACCCTCTGAACAGAATCGTAAGCGTATAACCCTCAGGTATATACCGTATTACACGTAATTACCCTTGGTCGTAACGGTTAAAGCTCGCCAATGAACCAGCAACGATATCGATACCACCCGGGAAGCCACACCACAATTCAATAAACGCCATGCCGTCCTTTTCACTCCTCCCATTCCATACAGTCCACAACCCCGTTTTACATGACACTGGCAAAACTACTAAGTGTAAAAACTAAAGAGTAAACTAAAGAGTAATTAACTCAATGAAGCAAAGACAAGCTTAACATGGCTTAAATGAACTTTCATATAAATTACCACAATAAATAAATTGTATTTAACTATATACTATACTGAACCCAAACCATATACAAAAGAACAGAAACCTAGTAATCACATACAAAATCACATTAAAGTTCCAATACATTATAGCAGCAACATTTACCCAATAGTAAATTACTGTATTCACTTTAGTTTAATGTACTTTGAATCCTATAATTTATACATTTCTCTCTTCATTTGATTTTTTCACATATAAAAATCATCATCTCCACCTATGATAATACAAAAATACATTTATGTATATAATTTGATACCACCAAAAATTTCACTGATATACGTAATTAACAACTTTGAATAATAATATTGCTGCAGACATTAAAGTTGTTTCAGAGCAAAATATTATCGGTAATGAAAAATTAATAGGTAATAGTTCTCAACAGGAAGCCTTATCAATAAATATTGAGATAAGTTTACTACTCTTGTATAGCTGTTTCAATTCTAAGCGCATTTATTTCATTCAAAAATTAAATGTGCGCTGGCTAATGTCATTATTATGAGTGGGCTACTTTGGAACAATCTATAGTTCTTGAAAATTGGATCAGCACTCATAAAAATATATGTATTAATAAAAGAAAATGAAGTTTTTTGTTTAATGGGGAGGAAAAAGGTTGAAATTCATATGAGACCAACAGCGGGCTAATTATGTTCAACCATCCAAATTTCATTAAAATTGAACATGATTATATTTATTGAAGAAGGTGTGAAAAAATAGTAAGTTTCTTTTAATACTTTGGACTAACAATTCTTTTTTTTGGAATAATGAGAACTTAGCTGACATTCTAAGTAAAACTTTGTACTTACGTTACATTACAAGTCAATGTTTAGAAAAGTAAAAAAAAAAAAAAAAAATCCAGTTAAGAGCGTTAAGCAAACATTCGATGATTTATGCCTTCACAATGCACTTCCCTAAAGATTACTCTTTTAAAATACGAAAAGGGATCTGTAACTGCACGGCCTATTGAATGTCACATTGCACGGAGAAAATACAACAATTCTTGTTTGAATAGCGAGGAAATGTTTTCTTGGCTTTTTCACGGTTCTAACGTGTTGTCAAGCCGTGAAGTCCCACAACTCTAGGTAAATAAGTTAAGTCATAATTTTCCAAGCGTGTAACATTTATTGATTTTCACTAGAAGCCTGTCGATCAATTTTTGCGATTAGATTTGCGGATATTAAGTCATAAGTAGGCCTTCAGTCTTCTACGCCCATTTGTAAACATTTACTTACACCTATATCTTAAAAAGTACTCATCTGATTTTTATGAAATTTGGATTAGTCGGAAATAGCCCGCAGATAGCCCCTAAAATAATTAGAACCGTCTAAGCTCTTTAAATTTTGATAAATTGATCATTTAATCATGTAAACAATCAAAATAATTTTAACTGATTTAAAGAAATGAGGAAATATTAAATAAAGTTGTCGAGGACTGATTGTAAAAGCATAAAATCATTAAAGTATACGAAATAGGACTCGAGGAAGATTTGAGCCACACTATTGGCAGACTATTTTTAAAAGCTACTCTAAATTTTGAAAACAGCATTATTATTATTATTATTATTAGTAGTAGTAGTAGTAGTCGTAGTAGTAGTAGTAGTATTAGTAGTAGTAGTATAAAATCTTATTAATACAACAAATAAAGAGGGGTTGTAAGAGCAATAGGGAAGAGAAGGGAGGAAGAATTAAGAGTAATAGAGGGCCAGTGTTGCCAGAAAAATAATAAATATAGAAGAGCTCTTCAAATAGAAATAAATTAAGAGGGTTAAAAAAAAATCTGAAAGGGCCTGAATAGTAGCCGCAACATAAGCTGCAGTGAATTCCGCAATCAGCTCAAACCTCCTACTGGGCTAAATACTTAATCCACAACTGTACAAGACCATCTTTATATCTTAGTAGTTCTATAATATGGAGATATTATATCTTCAACTTCAGCAAATAGCAAATGATAACCAGCTTAGCAACAAACCTGCCGGAGACAGCTTTTCTTTAAAAAAAAAATAAACTCTTTTTTAAAAAAAACTCAAATAAACTTCTGGACAAAAAAAAGTAAAAAAATCTAATCCACTGAGTTAACTGATAGAAAAGAGTTGAGAGGGTGTGAAAAATAAATGGGGAATATAAGTTTTAGGATTGAAGCAAAGAAAGAACAGCCGAGGGAAGGGAAAAGTGGAAAGTTTAAATCTCATTTCAAGATAAAAGGATTTTGAGGAAGGGGAGGAAAAAAAAAATAAATAAAGCAGACAAGAAAAAAAATTGTGATATTTTTCAAAAGATTTCGCGCATTAACACTCTAGTATAGTAAAGAAGAGCGATATAGTAAAAAAAATATTTAACAAAAAAAACACAATTTCATAATAGATGTTTTCTTACATCAAATGTAGATTTAATAGGATAAAGTAAATAAAGACAGACGTTTTAAATGCAATATACAAACAAAAAAAAAATTGTCGAGATATATTTTATTAACTATATAAAAAATATATAGTTATATTTCCCTTTATTTTATAATATATTTAAAAAATACATAATTATTAAATTCTGCCTATGACGTTAGATAAATTGAACGTGTAGCTTTTAAGATATGTTGGAACGCAAAAATGGAGCGGCAGACCGACAGACAGACACAGAACCCCTGATGTCTGAAATGGATTTCTGACTTGGAATTTTAGAATTCGGAGACATAAAATATTTTCTTTCTTCAGAACGACCGGTCGGTCGTTACCTTCGATAAGCTCGGAAGCAAAGCAGGGGAAAATGAAATATTTTTTAGAATAATATGTTAAAAAAATAAAATAATTAAAGTATACAGAATAGGATATGAGAACGTTACGTGCAACCCTAATTTTGGCATCAGACAATTTATTATTTCAAATTTTACAAGTCCAAGTTGCTTGGTCAGATACATTTTTTTTTTTAAAAATATACAAAACGCCGTAAATAGGCTAGCTGGTCTTTGTATGGGCATGTTTTAGGACCTGGTTGTACAACATGACTGCATTTTAAGGCTAATATAAATGTACTAAACTAATAGAATAACATTCCCCTAAAAATACTAAGTATTCATCTATATATGAATGGATCTTATAAATTGCATTTGGGGCGAAAAAAACTCGTTTATGAAATTTGTAAGACCAAGGTTAAAAGGATGGAGTCTATAAAAGTATAGAAAAATCCTGGAAAAATAGAGCAAACATTCTTTTCAATATTTTATAAACAGAAATGGAGACTGGAGACGGGGACATCCAATAAAAAAATAAATTATAAGAAAAAAGAGGGGAGAATTTATAAAGTTTTAAAAAAGCACTGAGTTGTATAAAAAGTCTCTCCGGTAGAAAATCGTCTGATACAAAATACAGATGAATATCTGAAACCAGAAGAGCTTGGAAATAAATTATATCGAGGGTGAAAAGAAAAAAAAGGGAGGCATTTTTCCCTCGATAAAAGTTTCAAAATGCTATCTACCGCTTGGTATCGTTGAGGGTACTGAAAGATTCAATATTGACGGGGGAAGGGGAAGCGAGAAAGTCGGTGAGGAGGTCTGAAAGGCCGAATTTAGAGATAGCGTCTGAAGGTAATGGCTGTTAGGAGTGATGGAGGGCTCGCGTTAATATTTCACTGAGGGTATTTAAGGTTTAAATGAGCTAATCGGAAGGATACGGCAGGGCCTAGGATATTGTGAGAGGAGTCTGCCCCAAAAACCGAGGTACCTAATTTCTCAAGGGCCTAGGAAACCGCAAGGAGTTTACACTGGGTTATGCGGGCCGAGGCATAGACTAGGGGAACTAGCCCGCAGAGAATACAGAATAAACTTCACTACTGAGTCCTCTTTGTCCGCTTTGTATGGGCAAGTTGGCAAAACCTCTAAACGGGTCGTTATATATCTTGAGAGAACTGGGAGTCCAAAGCATAGTCTGTGGAGAAGCACACACTGGAACCTGGGGATGGTTCACAATACATGTTGCAAACCACTAGAAGGGAGAGGAAATCCCACTCAAAGTATCCTTTATAATACCTCCCTTCCATACAAACCTAAACCCAAACAAACTGACAACTTAATCTCAATTAACCTACTTCATTTAAACTAAAACACTTCACTCAAATATATATCTTTTAATTTAAATCAAATTATAATTACTATTTATAAAGGGAGACAGAAAGCTTAATTCCGGGACTAGGTATCGTTATCGACAGAGGAAATTATTCTTCAGTGTAGCTTAATAGAATAGAGCACTCGCACTGGAAATAAAGGGGAGGTCCGTGGTTCGAACCCCGTCGCTGAAGTCTATTTTTCTTTGTCTGTCTCCCTTGTCTTTGTAAATAGTAATTATAATTTGATTTAAATTAAAATTTAAACGTTCCGTAGTATAAATACAACCAAAAACTTAAAAATTGACTTTCAAATATATATCTTTAAACAAAAAGACAAAACTTGACCAACACATTACACCAACAACTAATCAAATCTCGACTAAACTTTGATCCTCTTAAAAATCATTCATTTGAAAATAATTTGATTCTAGTATCATGCCTCGTCCTAACATTTAAGAAGTGTATGATGTTGACACTGACAAATGCGCAAGATATCAAAGGCCAGCTGATCATTTATAAAAACGGATTCGGTACAGTGAAAGTGTTTTTACCCAAACTATGCTCGAAAATAAATTGAGCTTTCCTATTTTTATTAATACATAGACTGGGGAAATAAAGAGTGAAATAAAATTGGATTTAGATTAGGTGAGATGACCCCAAATGGAAGGGGTGGGGGTTAAGCGACCCCTCGACCCCGGGATGGAGGGCTTGCAAAGAGAAAACGACAAAAATAAACTCGTTTATAGACTAGGTGGGACCAAGTCATTTGATTAGGTTAAAAGGTCTGCCGGCAGGGGTCGCCTCTAACGAAATACTTCAAGGCACAATTGAATTTAGCTCTTTGGCAAAGGGAAGGGGGAAAGAGCTTGATGAAAGGGCATCGCAAATAATGAGTAAATTGGACTGAGCGGGGGGTAGAGAGATACACGCCATCAATGCTTCAGTCCTTACAGACTAAATCGGAAAATCCAAATAAACTTTGATCACCATTAAACCTCCAATATAAACGACAATATTATTTTAATTAAAACGTTTCAAAGCATGTAATAAAATTGATGCTTCATTCTTTAATTCAATATTCAGCATGATTCAGAGTTTGCAATAAGATACGTATAATTTCACCTTACATTTATAGCTTTTGTTCTTCATAATTGTATTCAATATCATACAAAAAAATTAAAGCTAAATGGTCGATATTTTAGTAGAGTAGATCTGTAACTACACTAGTTCAGTTATTTTATAAGACATTGGATGTTGTGTCATTTTAAATAGTTTTTTTTCAATAAGATGTAACTAAAATTTATTTTAGCTTGTTGATATACTTTTTTTTATCTTTACTATTGGATCTATTAGGTTATCTTAATACTCTTATCATAATATGAGTTTATAGGTGTATATGCTTAGTTGGTTTTATCTTAAAATAAAAAACTAGGCTTAGCGCTTATATCTTAATATGAGTTTTTAGGTTTACACAATTAGTTATGCTTTTATCTTAATATGTCTTTCTATGTTCACTCAATTATCTATGTTCACTCAATTAGTTTTGCTTTTATCTTAATATGACTTTCTATGTTCACTCAATTAGTTTTGCTTTTATCTTGATATGACTTTCTATGTTCACTCAATTAGTTTTGCTTTTATCTTAATATGACTTTCTATGTTCACTCAATTAGTTTTGCTTTTATCTTAATATGACTTTCTATGTTAACTCAATTAGTTTTGCTTTTATCTTAATATGGCTTTCTATGTTCACTCAATTAGTTTTGGTATTATCTTAATATGACTTTCTATGTTCATTCAATTAGTTTTGGTATTATCTTAATATTAGGTTCTAGGTTTATACGTTTGGTTATGTTTATGCTTTTATCTTAACATGAGTTTCTAGGTTTATACATTTTAGTTATGCTTTAATAATCTAAATATTAGTTTCTATGTTTACAAAATTAGTTATGCTTCTATCTTAATATTAGTTTCTAGGTATATACTTAGTTATAATTTTATCTTAATATGAGTTTTTGTGTTTACAAAATTAGTTATGCTTCTATCTTATTATGAGTTCAGAGTTGATACGTTTTATTCGCTTACCTTCAAGGCAAATTCGTTTAGTTGAGTCATTAATAATATTTTCTTGACTTACACATTTATTTATAACTTCACCAATACATAAGCATTTAATTTTATATACATATAGTTGTAGACAATTTTTTACCCATTAATATAGCATAAAAAAAAGTATTTTAAGCTCTACAAAAAATGTAAATAGAAAATAAAATGCATTAATAAAATAAGATAAAATAAATAAAATAAAATAAGAATGCTTAAATAAATATACGTGACAAAGAAATAAGTCTGTTTTATAGAGTAAAAATAGAAAGAAAAGGCGAGAAGGGTTCCCGATGGAGGTATATCTTATATAGTATGAGAAGAGTAGAAACGTCAATTTTCGCTACAGTACTCGATTTAACATGAAGACATGTAAAGAACTAAGCCCTTCGCTTGAGTAAACATGCATATCTCAATACATCACCACCTACATCAACAAATGTCAAGAGAAAAATTCTATACACTCTGATTTTTTTCTTACTCTATAAAATTGTTCTTTATAACAAAATTTTGACGAAGGAAAAATAAATTAGAGAATAATTTTGAATATTTTACCATACATATATTTTTACAAAAAGGTAAAGAGTGATAGAGATGTAATGGTATTTTGTTTGCTTAATATATGAGAACAAATGTTTTTCTTTTTTTCGAATATTTAACTGGAAGCCAAGAAAGTAAACAAAAATAAAAAATGGAATTAATATAAACTTATAAACCTTAAAACTTATTAATCAATAAAAGTTTTATTGCTCTTTAATAGTACTACATTCTTCACGTTATCATAATCTAATAGTGTACACCAAGAGAAAAGACGACTATCTTCAAGCCATTTTTATAAAAGTGATCAAGGAACTAATGGGCTAAAGGGATCAAGGAACTTAAGTGCAGGAAATAAGAACACATCTTCATTAGAGAAAGGATGTGCCAGGAAAGGACGAGAATCAGGAAGCAGGAGTAAAAAGGTCGATAGAGTTGGGATAAAGGTTCTTCGAGTTGGTATAAAGGTCGTGACTAAGGCAGGTCCCATCAGTGGATTTCCGGAGGAGGAATGCTGGGAGCAGATGTGAAAACAGCTCAACTTGACCAGAAGAGAAAACTAGACATGTGGAAGAAATTTATTTATTTTGTTCTGTTCTTATTGTACTTTGCGCCTTATTTCTGTTTCATACTGCTAAAATTCTACTTGTAGTTATTTTTGTCTAGGTTAAAGTAGAAGTCAACTCAAATTTCATTTTTGTACTTTGTATTTTATAATGAAATAAATTATTACCGTTCTTGCAATACAATATGTTATGTGACCAGCACGCTTCCACTGCGCGCTCACTATAGTTACATACATCAGTTGTTTAACGAGAACTATTAAAAAATTGATATATTAACGCTGGAGGGATAAAAAACTGGAATGTATCTTCAATTATCATCAAAACAACTCCTCGATCCTAAATGAAAATAATGAAATAAGAAATTATTACAGAATGAGTGCCGAACAATTAGACAGAGAAGAAGTATTAAAGAATTTCAGGGATTTAAAACAAATTGTCTCCACTTATAACCAAATGGTTCCTTCTCCACAGGTATACGTGGGTCGTTTCGGCCATCTCATATGTATAGTCTGGCATACGTTTAATTAAAAGAATTATAAGCAATTTTTATAACCTGTCATTTATATAACCTTTCATATTAATCAAATCAGATGTTAGACAGTGTTGACATTTTCTTCACCTAATGTAAAAAAAAAAATTGAATAATAGATTTAATTTTAAGCGTTGAATCCAGTTTAGCCCCCCATACACCCTTACACCCCTTTACACCCTTTCTGACGAAAGTAAAAGAGTGAAAACCGAGCAACTTTCTGTTTCACCGTATACTTCCTAGTACAATATTCAGCAATAAATACTTCAGCGCTTCTATTGGTTAAATATAGTACTAAAAAGTAAACAAAAACACGCAGATAACAACTTTCATTATTTTCTATATTTGCCTAATTCCTATATAATTACAAATAATGTAACAATGTCAAAAAAAAAAATATATAAAATTAAAAAATAAAATCAAGTTTTGTTTTGACTTAGAAACATAGTAAAATATCTATCGTTCCGTTTTTTAAAAAAATATTAATACTAGTTTAACTAAACTATTTCATAATAGTACTAAAACATGTAAATTTTAATTTCCAAAACCGTTCAAATAGACCACACACAATCACACTGTTTCTCTACACAAACTTTATTTTATTATTTAATTTTGTTTGGTCTTCCCTATTATGTATTCAAACTTTATGCTTTTAGTCAGACGTTTCTTCTCTTTTTTCTATACATTTTTTCTATTCTATTGTACATTTTATGTATTCCTCGAGCGCTTCTTTCTAGCTGAAATAATTCTATCATTCTGTGAGTGGAAAATTAGATTTATTGCCCCACCCAAGAGTCTGGTGTCCCTAAAGTCGGCCCTGTGGTTTGGTTTAATCAGGAAAAATAATAAAAACTTTTTTCCTTTAATTTTTTCAGTTTCTGTAAGACTGAAGAGAAATTACTTTTCCTCTGCTATCATCATTTATAATGGAAAAGTTGACATGAAATGCTATACTGCCCCCGAGATACATTTAAATATATTTTATTCTATAGTAAAAAAAAGAAATAAACTCGCATAATTTTCAATTTATTTCTTAAGTGCAAAGTTTTTTTTTTAATTTTTTACCAATATCCTGGCGTAACAAATAAGGTTTTTGATATTAAACATTTTTATTTTTTTTCATTTAAAAATACCAAATTTAGTTTAAAAGTATAATTTACTATTATCACTTTCCTGACAACTGACATTATTCATTATTTAACACTTAAAGATATTTGTAATTTGTTTTCTCACATTTAAACACAATCCTAATTAGTTTTGTACACTAGAATTCATTTCTTTATCAGTAACACAATCTGAAATCAAAAGTTTTTATAGCAGGTATAGGTTCAAGGCTGCTAAGAGTTCTGTTGATTATATTTAAATAATATTTAGATAAGTTGAGATAATGATGGATTATAATTGGTGTAAATAAATTAACAAAGATTAATTCATGTTCTGAGACGTTTCAACCCTAAAGGGTTTGATTGTTCAGTTTAATTGTTATTATTCAGTTTAATTGTTCCAATTCAAACTGGGACCATATCGAACCACATACTACAATAAAAAGTAAACAGATATACCTGGAAACATTAAAATTCTGTTGTTCTAATAGTTATTTTACGTACAATAGTGATGTTTATAGACAAATAAATGGTGTTTTTATGGGTGGGAAATTATCTTATAACAATTAAAAAATTGCCCACAAACCTTATAATAAATTGTTAAACGTGTATAATAATATGAAAGATAAAATTAGCAAAGAAAATAGATCAAATTTAATATATAAAACCGATTGTCTAAATTGTAATAAAACTTATATTGGTGAAACATCCCAAAAACTTAGTAGCAGACAATATTATCACATTAATGATATCAAGAACAAACAACAAAAAACAGGTTTAGCTATTCATTCATTCAACACAGGCCACAATTTTGACTTCGAAAATACAAAAATATTAGGATACGAAAGTAACACTAAGAAAAGGAGATTAATGGAATCATTTTTTATTTTTAANAAAAAATAAAAAAAAAAAAAAAGTTTGTAAAATTGGAAAAATCTTTTGTTTGTTTTAGTGAATATAATGACTGAAGATGACCCTTTAGGGTAGAAACGTCTCAGAACATGAATTAATCTTTGTTAATTTATTTACACCGATTATAATCCATCATTATCTCAACTTATCATAATCAATAAGGTGTTCTTAAACTTTTAGTTTAAATCTTCAATAATATTTAGATTAAGTTACAGAAGATTCCACAATTCTAAATTCTAATTTAGAGATTGATGAAAGATGAAATCATATCCTTCCAACGAGCAACTAGAGGATCTTGAAACTCTAGTTAAAGATTTTTGATAATATTTCTAAGGATATTCTTCATATTGATCTTTGTAAATATAAACTTTACATATTTGTACAAACTATAGTATTCAATCCAATAATTTAATTATACCAAATACAAGAAATATTATAACATCATATAAATTACATTAATTTGCCATAAAAGAAAACAATTGAACAAATTGATTTAATATTTATATCATATTCTCCTACGAGCAATACAACTTGAACCAGATCAACCAAACTAAACCAGTCATCATTTCAAACTGCTTTACAGGCAGGACTCATTAAACTTATAACCAGAGCAATTGCCTTGTTAATAGATATTAATGTGAGTTCATAATTTCCCCATAAGCAGAAGCTGAACTCTTCACAGTGCTTAACAAAGTATTGCATAATCATGTTGGTTTATTATGATAATAGTGGATATATAGGGGTATAATCAAGAAAATGGGATCCCATACAGAGAGTCAGCAGAACATGGAATCATTTCGTACATTATCATGTTATATATGAGCTGTGCATGATTTATCTTACTTGCTTGATATGGTATTATGTATACAAGGTAAAAGAGGCTAAGATTTTCGGGGAATTATTCCGGTCCCCTTTTTCAGAGCTGGGGGTGCTATTGCCTCCGTTTCGTTCCGACGCGGTAATTTATGATAATTGCCCCGTTGGCATTCAGACCTTTTTAAGCGCCTCTTCCACAGCAATACCGGGACATCCCCTACAGACCAAATAGAATCCCCCCCCCCCCATCCCCCTAAACCGCCGATCAATAAAATGTAAAATATTTCTGCACCATTATGTATACATATCCAAGTTAAATGATGGTTTAAAATTAATGGAATTTACTTGGTAATATCAGATTTATTTGTTAAAACCATTTAATATGAGGATTTAAGAATTTTAATTGAAATTTGAAAAATACTTTATGCTCTCTGTTAACAATATCTTGAAAAACCCAAAAGGAACAACTAAAAATAGATTAGCTAAAAATCTGAATATTAGACATGCGCAATCGCAAATAGAAAAAATAAGGTGTGATGTCATTATTAATTAAAAAACTATAATAAAAAAGAAGAATTATGAATTTTTTAATTCAACAACTTTTTATAAACTCAACTTCAGAATTTTTCATTCGCAATACGTAGCATTAAAAAAAAAAACAATAATCTTGAACAATTCAAACAATATTTCGAAAATTTAAATTAATATCATGAGACATTTTATTGGGGAAATTTAATATGATATATATTAACTTTGAGAGAGAGTTTTGTGTCGTTTAGAGACTTATTTTCTAATTAGCTCAAGAATTTTTTGAAGGAGACGCAGCAGAGTAAAATTCATTCCTCCACCAGGGCTTTGTAATATATATATATATA
>KZ651053.1:830810-848171 GCA_001010745.2 Gerris buenoi | reverse complement strand
AAAAAATATATATATAAAAAAAATATCAGTAAAAAATATCAGTATATATAAAAAAAAAAAAAAATCAGTAGTAAAATTAGTCACTAATGTCATCATTCACAGCATTAAAATATTTAGTGAGTACTAAAGTTGATGAAGACTCATCATTTAGAGGGGATTTCGATGGTGCGGATGTGCGGTGAGGTGAAATATATTGATGGTTGTTATTTAATGCCGGTGTCTGCAAATATTGTGGACAATTATTTACTAAGTCGAAATTTTCAGTCAAATGTCCAAGCAGGCCTTGAGTAATAACTTTGTGAATTAGAGATTCAGCCAAAATTTGTTGCCGTGGTTCCATTCTTCTCATTTTGGCGGCGAAGGACATACAAATATTATCAAACTCATCATCGTGCCTTTCTGGGGCTGTCAATGTTTTCGTGCAGGCTTTCATAAGTTCCCTTACTTCTGAGTCATACTCATTTTTTCGTTTCTTGGTTTTTTGGGAGCTCTTGGGCTGTTGAGGATGTTTAAATCCTAACTGTAACACAATAAAATTACAAATATTAATATTTTTTAGATGCCAGATACCAAAGAAGAATGGAATGAGATAGCTTCAGGATTTAAAAATCGATGGCAAGTAATTAACTGCGGCGGAGTAATTGACGGAAAACATATACGTATAACCCCACCTGCTGGATCTGGAGCCCTTTATTACAACTACAAAAATTTCTACAGCATTGTCTTACTAGCTGTAGTTAATTACAATTATGAATTTGTATATGTTGATGTTGGGAAACAGGGCAGGATATCCTGACGATGGTGTATTTAGTGCCACGCTTTTTGGACAGGGGTTGAAAAACAATGGTTTGAATTTACCAGACATTAATGAAACTGAAGAAGGTTTTAATTTCAGTTTTATTGGTGACGAAGCTTTTCCACTCGGACCTAATCTGTTAACGCCATATTCAAAATCGAACTTAACTCATAATAAGCGCATTTTTAATTACAGAATCTCGCGTGCAAGGAATGTCGTAGAAAATACTTTTGGACTAATTGCTAGTGTGTTTAGAGTGTTACATACTCCCATCAACATTGCACCAGAAAAAATAAATTATGTCGTGTTTGCTATTTGTCATCTGCATAATTTTTTACGCAAACATAGCCCCTCATATGCCAGCTCAACATCCAAAACATGTCATGGAGATGGTAGCAGTAGTCAATCGTCAAATTTAGAATACATGTATAGGCGAGAACAGCTTACAAACACAAGCAATATTATGGTGCCATTACAAGATTATACTAGAAACACTTCATCTATAGCGAAAATTAATCGTGAAAAGTATATGGAACATTATAATGGTTCAGGTCGAGTTCCATGGCAAGAAGACATGATAAGAGCAGGAAATGCTAACGTTAAATTAAAATGTAATTTAACAGCAATATTACTGTAATCATATAACGTCACAACTTAATTATATTTAACTGTATTTTTTTTTTTTTTTTTATTAAACCAATATAAATAAACTAAGCTTACCACTGTATTATTTTTTTGTGCACATATAAATGAAGAATCAGATGAAGATATATCTTCTAAAAGTTCGTCATTTGTGTCATAGTCATCAATGTTGCTCGGAGTATTAACATCAAGATTATCCATAGTGGAACTTCCCGCATTATCGATGGATGGTAAAGGCGCATCTTGATCTTGCGTAAACAGCAGCAATGGATAGTACNTATTTAAATAATAAATAAACAAGGATAAATAAATTGTTTAAAGGTTTATAAATGTTGAGATTGCATGCAGGACTATTGAAAATAGGGAAATATAATACTGTATTTAACATCAGATGTCGTAAGTCATGCTTGAAAATTTCACAGCTCAGCGAGGCCGTTCCAAAACTAGGGCTCATTTTTCTCCCTAGGACTCAAGGATCTTGAAGCCTTCAAGGCCGTAGGGCGTGTCAACCCCGCTAAAAAACCTTCATTTGTCACTTGAAGGTTTAACGCTAAAGCAACCTTCAACCGACTCCGTATAGAACCAACAAGCCTAGATTATTTTCAAACAAAACTTCTTTTCTATAAATATTCAAATTTAGAAACTATTTCAAAAACTAGAAACATCAATTAAAACATTAATAGGCCTGACAATTCATAAGAAGACTAAATAGTACATCATTCGACCATGATATCATCCATCATCAATGGAGTTATAACCATGATGATGTAAGCTTAAAGAAACACAGTTCTCGCAGATTACATTTATTATTTTTTAGGCGTGTTTTTGAGTAAACCAAAGGAATTAGAATGAGTAAATAAATCCAATGAAATAGGAAAAAATATGATGGGCAATAGAAAAATTTCTTTATAAATAAATAAATTAAAAATTCTATACAAATAAATAACGATAAGGTTACAAATGCTGATAAACATCTGAGTGCCGAATTTCCAATCAGACAAATTTGTATACCAGTTATCGTTGGATAAACACAATTAATTTTTTTTAAATATCAAGTCTTTGAAATATAGAACTCATTATGCTCGATCAATAAGTATAACTAAATTATATTTACGCTATTCTCAGCATTTAAATAATCATATATAAAGAATAATAGATGTTAGTAATACATTCTATGTGAAAAGCCATGCAGGATATATAATTAAGAAAGATATATTTTTAATAAAGAAAGATATAATTTTAAGGTTTCCAGTATTTCACATGAATGTAATATTTATATATTTATGTACATACATAATACTGTATGCGGTGGTCTGGTTTTTGTATGAAACATGCCGGGCTATGGCTTGCCCCATATCTCATCTTGTATAGGAGAACCGCTCTGGTTCTGCCAGCTACAACTAAATACGACTTTCCATATTAATTCATATTCTAGCTTTAGCCTTGTTCATCCAATTTATTAATAGAGTACAACCAGATGACTCTGTTAATCGAGTAAGAGTAATAGAACCTTAGTGCTTATGATAAATAAACTGCTTAATCGCAATAAAATGTAAAATATAATCATTATTATTATTGTTTCATGAAGTTAATATTTATTAGAATTTGATTTAGTTTATAAATATATTTGATCTGACGTAAAATAAATTATAGTTATTGATAGATTATAAAAAATTGGTAATTGATCATATTTGGTATAGCTCCAGTATAATTTATTTATTTTTAAATTTTATCTTTGTTGTTTTAACTTTATTAAATTTCGACGCATTATCATAGAGAAAATGAAAATCGAGTTAAATTAATTCAGTCAAAATTAATAATAGAAATAGTCTGCCAATAATTCTGGCATATGTCTTGATCGCGACCTATTTCCTACTTTAGTAATTTTATGCTTTTTTACAACCTATTATTGTCAAATTTATTTAATTTTCCCTTATTTTTACAAATACGACAAACTTGTTTGATTTTTACATGAATTAAAGCAAATTCAGCTAAATTTAAAGAGCGCAGACGCAGACGGTTGAAATTAATATAGGGCTACTTTTGATAAACCATCCAAATATCATAAAAATCAGATAAGTACTTTTATAGATATGAGGCTAAATAAATGTATGCTTAAGAGACAAATATGGTAGCAGAACCAACAACAATGGGCTAATTATGACCTACCAGTCAAATTTCATTGAAATCGGGCAACATTTTTTTTATTACAAAAATTGAGCGACAAACCAAAAATGTTCCCTGATGTCTGAAACGGATTTCTGGCTTGATATTTTTTTTTTTTTAAATCGGAGGCATAAAATATTTTTATTCTCTATGAAGATCGCGTAGCTTCCGCTTTCTTCGGTATATGCTCGGAAGCAAAATGTAATTAATTTTTTTTTTTCTTTTTTTTAATTTTAATTTTCTTTTTCATAAAAAATGACGATTAGTCCAGGAGATAGCGTGCAAAAAAGTGTCTGACTAACATCAAGCTAGAATTTTGTATACAAATACAAGTCAATCTTTTAGCGCCTTTTAAGAATATGTGGTCGGCTAACTTCGTCTGCGGGACATAGCTTGGCAGTAGGCATTTGAAAAAAACAAAATGGTGGAGAGCGGCCATGTCTCCCCAATAATGGCGGAAAATGTGATTTTCATGATCCTGAGTACAGAATTAGTTTGTAGACTGAAAATTAAGTTGATGTTAGTTTGTCCCTTGACAGATGACAACGTTGATTTTTAGTAATATTTGAATAACTAGCCTATCAAGTGTGAAAATAACATCGACTTGATTTTTGGTCTACTAATTAATTCTGTAATCAGGATCATGAAAATCACATTGTCCACCATAATTGGTGAGATATGGCCGCTCTCCACCATTTCGTTTTTTTCAAATGCCTACTACCAAGCTATGTCCCACAGACGAACTTAGCCGACCACATATTTTTAAAAGAGGCTATAAGATTGACTTTTATACAAAATTCTAGCTTGATGTTAGTCAGACACTTTTTTGACTAGATAGATAACCTCAAACAAAATGTTTTAATTTTACATAAGACAAGCAAGTTTGAAATTATACTATTAAAAAAAAAATGTCTCCAAAACATTACGCAGTTAATGTTTTAAATCCCACATTCTCATGTACTAAAGACATTATACTAAGAAAAATAAAGAGATTATAGAAGAAAAAAAAAAAAAAAATATATATATAAATAATAATGATAATGCAAGAATAAGTCACACGTCTATACATAGACGTGTAAGACATGTACTAGAAAAACATTTTAATTATAATGAACTAACTACCATCACGATAGTACATAGAGTTACGCAAGCACCACAACTATTCAGTAAAGAGGCGTAAAAATTACACCAACACTGTAATTAGACAAAACCAAATGTTATTTATTTCTTCTACATCGTGAGCGATCATATGCTGAGATCTATCACAGTGTAATCCAACTAATAAATAATCTTATAATTAGCTCTAAGATGTAAACAAGAGCAAGGTTTTGTATTTAAAAGCTCTTTTGACTTTTAATTATTGCTCAATATGTTAATTTATTTGTTCATTGTATAATTATTTATGTTTATTATCAGAGACATTTGACGGTTTAGGTGCTTTAGGCTACAAATTATAGTTTTTGTTGAATCGAAAGTTAAATTTAAATTCTCATTCACACTATATACCTGCGCTATTATCTCACTATAGACGGTGCGAGGCTCTATCATTAAAGCAAGGGTAATCATGATGAGTTGACAATTAAAGATACCACTATTTGAACATGTTAAATGTTTTATTGACCTCTAAAGAACAAAATGTTAAATAAAACATAAATAGTATTAGTTGGTAGAGCGCTATACTGGAAATATAGAGGCCCGTGGTTCAAGTCCCGGCGCTGGAGTCTACTTTTCTCAGTCTGTCTCCTATTGTTAATAATAATTATAATTTGATTTAAATTAAAATTTAAACTTTCCATGGTATGGATACTACCTAAAACTTAAAAATGAAATAAATAGTATTATTTGGTTGTAACCCCAGTATCTACAGTGCACTGGATAAAATAAACCCAACGATTAGTAAATGGAAATAGCAAGTAAATCTGTAAAAGGAGATTTGAATAAGGCAATTTAGAGCTGGCCGGGGATGTAGAAGACAAAGGGCCAAAGAGATTGGAATCCATTGCGGTACAAATGATTTATTCATGTTTCCCCCTCCTAAAGAGAGGTCCCTGTGACAAGTGGGTATTTGCATTCTGCCCACTAAACCACCCATTAGTAATCGACTGATATCGAGGGAATAAAAAAACTAGACCAATCACTAGCTATTAACATACATCTGAAATTAGTTCATTGATATTTCAAAGTTTGATAAGTCAAGGCCTAAAGTAAAACGTAAATATTTTACTGCTTTGATTGCTTATAATCCTAAACAGTTAGAAGGCCAATTTGAAAAGAAAGTAAAATTAAAATGGTAAAGCTTTTATAATGAAATATTATTAAAATATAACTAAAAGAAAACTATTTTCTTCAGTTTACATAATTTATTCCCTCCAATAATTTTAAATCTGTCAAAATTGTTTTGATTTGTTACATTAATAAACTATCAATTTATCAAAATTTAAAGAGCGCAGATCGTTTGAAGGTTACGTTCACAAACCATCCAAATTTCTTAATAATCAGATGAGTAATTTTAAAGATATAGGTGTAAATAAATGTGTAAAATAGAATCTAATGGGCGTAGAAGGTTAAACATTTTAAGAAATGTTGGTTAGCAAAAATTATGGAAAGACTGACAGACAGACAAGGGACAAAAAATGCTAAAAAGGAAAAAAGCTGAAAAGGATGTCAGTCTTAAAATTTCTTAAATCGGAGACAAAAAAGTTTGTTCTCCAGATCGATCACATATTATCATCCGTTAACTTGGATAAGCTCGGAAGCAATTTACACCTATCAGTTCCGACCAACGGGCAGGGGAGTTAGAATTCGTGTTCGTGTGAAGGAATCAATGCGTCAATATAATTTAAGTTTTTTAGTCTCTTGGCTGTACCTCGTTTGGCCGACAATCGAAAGATTGCCTGATGTTCCACTACCACAACTTGGAAGTTGAACATCGCGAAGGGGTAGAGACTAAGTAATTTTGTTGCACTTACGCACTTATGCACGTAGCATGCATTCTGAAAATTGTTTCACTAATAATCATAAACTCATAATGAGTCAGAACACTAATATTGTTGTGATTCATTATTTTTAATGAAATGTAAATTAAAATTCTATTACCCCATCCTTACTATTATTTTAAAATTATTTTTGAATTAAGTACAGCAGCAATTTAACTCTATATACTAGATAAAGTTTCAAGCATAAGAATTAAACAAACAAAAACATTCAAGTATAAATCAATAATGTAATACTGTGCTAACAATTAATCTCTGTAACCTATTATTTTTATTTTCCCCTTTGTTTTAGATTTTATTTATAAATAAGAATTTGTAATTTAAAACTGTGGCGTTGAATAAAACACGAACTAATTTTATGTAACATACAAAATGTCTTAAGCTAGCAAAACAAAATAGAATAAATAAATGCACCAAAATAATTAAGTGTTCTTATTACATAATTTTATTTCATATTTAAAAGAATGTAAAAACTAAAATAATTTATTGCTAAAATTATATTTGCAGAAAAACATTATTACAATTAATGGTCTTTTGGTGATAAATAATCACATCTTGAAAAAAAGTCATTAAATATGAAGTGCTACTTTTAAAAAATCCTTTAACGTTATAAAGAGAGGGGGAAAAAATAATAAAAAATACTTAAGTTGCTGAGGCAATTAAACTGCTTGAGAAAACTTAGTCACTCTGTTAACTTACCTGCAACAAAAGAAAGAAATCAAGATTAATAAACCAAATAAATAATAACTAAATTAAAACATTAATAATAACTATTATTAAAAAAAAAAACAACAAAAAAACTACCTATATAAGCAACTTATATACGTATCAAATTTTATAATAAATAAGAAAATAAAATTAGAACAATTATAATAAAGAATAAACATAAATAATAAAAACATAATAACCTTAATCAATAAATAAGAAATAATTCTTGAACGCAGTTATTTACACAATAGTCAAAAGTTAAATATTATATTACTTTAAACAAAGCATTTCATTAAAATAATTTTAGAATTAATAATAAATAAAAATAATATTTTTCATTCGAGCTTGTTAGATTCGTAAATTAGTAGATCAATAGATAATATATTTTCTATTTTTTATTTATTTATTTTTTAGTACTTTGTTCAATTTTAATGTATAAAGGTAGTTACTTTATTCTTACTTCTTCGATTTTAATTACTTTAGCTTCACCCAGAATTTATAGTAAATATTATCTTCTCTATTTCATTTCCTCACACTTCATTCACAGATTTACATTCGTGAGCAAGACTACTCTTTTATTTTTATTGCTTAACACTTGGCCAGTGTCTAAATGAGATAGAAAACATCAGGAACACGTGAAGTCACATAGCAGTTACATGGGAAATAAGAAGTAGAGAACTCAGAAGAAAAAGAAATGAAATATTTTCACGTCCTCTACCATACAAATCAGCCTATATCATTATTCAGAAAACTGGCCTAGTGTTAAGCAATACAAATAAAAGAATATTGTCTTGCCCATGAACATAGAAGTGAAATGGAGGTTACGGTCTAAAGACGGTACAGTGTAGACTTGGCAATTGTTGTAGGATATCACTACCTTGATAGACTGACTTTTTTTGGGTAGGAGACTGGAACTTTTTCACAGTTATATTTAAATAATAAATAAACAAGGATAAATAAATTGTTTAAAGGTTTATAAATGTTGAGATTGCATGCAGGACTATTGAAAATAGGGAAATATAATACTGTATTTAACATCAGATGTCGTAAGTCATGCTTGAAAATTTCACAGCTCAGCGAGGCCGTTCCAAAACTAGGGCTCATTTTTCTCCCTAGGACTCAAGGATCTTGAAGCCTTGAAGGCCGTAGGGCGTGTCAACCCCGCTAAAAAACCTTCATTTGTCACTTGAAGGTTTAACGCTAAAGCAACCTTCAACCGACTCCGTATAGAACCAACAAGCCTAGATTATTTTCAAACAAAACTTCTTTTCTATAAATATTCAAATTTAGAAACTATTTCAAAAACTAGAAACATCAATTAAAACATTAATAGGCCTGACAATTCATAAGAAGACTAAATAGTACATCATTCGACCATGATATCATCCATCATCAATGGAGTTATAACCATGATGATGTAAGCTTAAAGAAACACAGTTCTCGCAGATTACATTTATTATTTTTTAGGCGTGTTTTTGAGTAAACCAAAGGAATTAGAATGAGTAAATAAATCCAATGAAATAGGAAAAAATATGATGGGCAATAGAAAAATTTCTTTATAAATAATCGAAAGTTAAATTTAAATCCCCCTTTTATATGAAAATATGATAAAAGTGTTAAGCCAATAATACGCAGATTTCTTTGAAAATTCGCTCATTAAGCCATGGTGCATGACTGGACTTTTTTAAAAAACTTTTTGAAATATTGATTATTATGTAAAAATAAACAATACTAACTTACATGTATTTGAAGTATGAATATGAAATCTGTAGTTATTTCCTATTCGTTCCTAATAAATAAAATGTTTTATTTTTTAGCAATGATAAACAATTCAACTTTGCGGATCACCGAAGCTGTCTTGTTATTTCTCTGTATATTATTATACAGACGAATATTATTAAAATGATTTAGGTCCCATATGAACTTCTTTCATTCATAATGAATTATATATGCAATTTCATATTTCAATACATATTTTCTAAAGGGTGTAAATTTAAGTGTGCAATATTTATATGCAAACTTTCAACACATATAATCAAAGAAGCATTTCGAATAAAATTAATTTATACAGAACGATGTTTCAAACATTGATAATCATCTATCGTTAATATATCAGTTCTCCTATAAAAAAAAAAAAAAAATCTTAATCAAAAATTTGAACAAAACTTTCACTTATTTGTTTTGTATAGAGTGATGATAAATTTAAAATCCTATAATATCTAATTCAATTAATATAATATTAAACATAATTTAAAAAGCGTTCAATTGATAGTGTTTTATATTGCGTTTTTGATTTTCAAAGATTTTAAAATAATATCTCGGAAACTAGATTTTTTCCGAAGAAAACGACTTATAAATTTGTACATATAACAAATTCAAAATAAATTAAAATATTACATTCAAAAGGCAGACAACACTTTTTTAAATTAAAAATTTTTTTTTTTTTGGACTCTAAATCGAATTTTCAGAATGTCACAATATAGTATATGACAAATTAAAAATCAATAAAAAGGCAAGAGAAAAAGAATAATTCCTACATACATTTATTTAAATACCTACTAGATTATTTTTTTGAATATGCTTATATCACAAAAGGGCAGTATATGACAAAGTAAAAATCAATAAAAAGGCAAAAGAAAGATTTCTACATGCATTTATTTAATACCTATTGGATTTTATTTCTGAATATGTATGCTTATATCACAAAAGTTATAAAATTCACAGAGTGGAATAAGAGGCTTTTTTATATCAGGGTAGAAGGATTAAATAAAAATATCTAACAATGGAAAATTTAACAATATACTGAGGTATTAAGAATTAACAAAGGTGCCTTTACACTTCAATAATTTCATACGTTAACTTATTTGTTAACTAAAAACGATATCAATATATACTCGAATTCTTGCGCAGTTTCAATCAATAACACAAAACTAAGACTTGGGACTTCAGAGTGGAGAAACTGATCACTTTATTTAACTTAAGTGTGAAAAATGTCTCACTTGCCTGGGTGTCGAACCAGATAGGTCAAAGTTGGGATAAAATGTTAAGAAAGTAAAAAATGGTAACACGGCTACCTCCAGGTTTGCACGAAGTTTTAGCGAATTTTCGAAGAAAATTAAAATATTGCAATGGCTTCAAAATTTTTGTAATGATAATGATTGAAAACTATTTTCATGGAAATCCGTTTCAGACCATTCTGAATCGATTCCTAAAATAACACTTTTTTTATGTATGTAAATATGTGTCACTCCAGACTATATCTCCCGTTAGGATGCATTTAAATTTCAAACAAATTTTTTAAAGTCAATAATATCAAAAGAAAGGATGAGTTCGTTGGCCAGAATTTTTGGAGTTCATTTAGGGGTCAAATTTTTACAATTTAGGGTAAAAAATAGCATAATGTTTTTGAGTAAACCAAAGGAATTAGAATGAGTAAATAAATCCAATGAAATAGGAAAAAATATGATGGGCAATAGAAAAATTTCTTTATAAATAAATAAATTAAAAATTCTATACAAATAAAT
The DNA here is from genome assembly GCA_001010745.2 of Gerris buenoi. Classification (NCBI taxonomy): domain Eukaryota; kingdom Metazoa; phylum Arthropoda; class Insecta; order Hemiptera; family Gerridae; genus Gerris; species Gerris buenoi. The sequence continues at coordinate 837,342 of KZ651053.1, read as the reverse complement.
AACGATAAGGTTACAAATGCTGATAAACATCTGAGTGCCGAATTTCCAATCAGACAAATTTGTATACCAGTTATCGTTGGATAAACACAATTAATTTTTTTTAAATCTTAAGTCTTTGAAATATAGAACTCATTATGCTCGATCAATAAGTATAACGGAAAGGAAACAGCTGATCTATTGACTTTTAGGAGAGATTTATTGAACTTGCCATCATATTTACTGATTAGGTTAGTACTTCATCAACTCGATATAATCCAAAGCAAATGGTTACAATTAGGCGGGCTTCAACGTGTGTGACTGAAAATTGATTAACGAGCTTAATTTAAGGCTGTAGCTAATAGAAACTCTGTTAAATTACTGAGGCTTATTTATCTCCCACATTGTTTGGCCTGTTTCAAACTTTTAATCAAGGGAATTAATGTTTGGATTAGTCGGTTCTGTAAATCTCAACCGCATTTCAACGGTAAAAAGTTATCCAAGGTGTGTTCTATAACTGCAAGCCCAAGGAGAGGATTTAGTAGTCGAATTTATCAGACATTTTAGCGCTTAGGGTGGAAGCAATCGATAATTAATTGTCTTCCAACTCGGATCCCAGTCGCTTCAATAATAATTAAAGGAAGGAACAATCGGTTAAATTTCCCTACAAAACTTTGAAACAGGGAGGGGGAAGCATCGATAACTAAGCCAGAGAAAGGGCAAAGTACCATAAAGGACGATCTATAAGAAAATTGTTATATAGTCGGGAGGAAAAGATAGAAAGGGACTTTGAAAACCTTTTATCTAGGATTATCAGTAAGCCCGGTTTATCGAAGCCTTACGAGGTTTCGGCTTGACCTCTTCTTCACGAAAACCCTTCGGACACAGTTTATCGACAAAAAGGCACAATCTTCCGCCCTCGGCACAAACCCAACAAAAACGACGGGTTCTAGATTAAGCGGCCGTTTTAACAACCAGTCCGTCGCTTAACCACTTAAAAAAGGAAAGGAAAAGGGACTTATTAATTCCCGAGGCGAAGAAGGAATCGGGATCTAGACTCGAGGGGATTTCTCAGCCTTGCAATATTGCATTATCCTGCGGGTTCCTAAAAGGAAAAGCTAATTGCGTTTTACTCGGGGTTTTCCTCTATCTAAAGTCGAGGTGTCTGTGTTGGGATACACAGCCATATCGGTATCGAACTAAGGCACTTGCGGCCTTTCCACTCCTCCCACCTAATTTAATTGAATCTAACACAAACTCCAAAGGGAGCTAAAACCTCTTCGAACATAAAACAATGTTCTATTCTACTGTATACATAAAGAGAAAATTAAAACCCAAAAAGGGACTTCATAAATCTATTCTTCCGTCAGGAATCGAAGGATACACTGGGATCCAAAAAAAACCCTTATTGCTTTTCCCTCTTAACACACAAAGAGATGAAAAAAAAAATCGAATCAAGAACTCCTCTATACTCAACGCTTAATAAACAATCTAACATTTCCAAAGGTAAAATCCAACGAATATAAGCAAAAGGTAAAAGTTCAACAAGAGAAAAAAAAGAGTATTTTGGAAAAAAATTAATTCTTTAAAAATTCTACCCACTATAGGATTTATATTTTTAACTTTACTTATCTCATAGAATAAAAATAAGACAAATTACTGATTTCTGAGAAAATAATTTCTTCAAATCTACATCTCTAAACTGTATTTTATTATTTACTTTAACTTGAAAAAATCTTATCCAAAGTGAGTTTTTTTTATTTTAATAAATGACTTTTAACTAAAAGTTAAAACATAAATGTATACATAAAATGCTAAAATAAATAGCACAAAGTTAATCTTTATCATAAAGTAATTTTGAGATAACAATATAATACGGCTGGGAAATCATGATGAAAAATATGTCCTTTCTTCATCGGATTTTGTGGAACTTTTATTTTTGGGTAGCACCCAAAAAATAAAACTTGATCGTTTTTCTAGTCATCAGTATAAGATGATGAATAAAACATCAATATGCGTTATAATAATATATATATCTGTCGAACTAATACCAATTTATATTATCAGGGAATAATACATAAATGGTATTTAAATTTAAAGAAAAATTAGTTCAGAAACGTCAGCTAAACTCGAATATATTGGATTTTAATTTTCTGAATGATTCGTTGCTATCCTCAATCCTCAGTACCCTATTTTATTATTATCGTATGTTCTTCCTAAATCAGGTTAAAAAACGTTTATTGTATTTAAAGTTGGAAGTAATATTATGTTCTGAAAGGTCGGCTACATCAGTAATATTTACGTTTTTATTTATTTCCGAGCATTATTCCCTTACAGTTTAATTCATAAAAAATAAAAATCAGGAATTATATAATTCAACTAGATCTTCAGAGGCTCATTGTCGTCATGATCATTAGAGTAATGATCACTTTAACTCTACCAGCGATGAAACAATGTCGAATTCAAGGGTTCGATCCCGCGCCTAGGCACTTTGATTTACATGACACCATTAATCACAATGTGATTGTGGTGTGAAGATGCTTAACTCCATATGGGGTTTGTAAACAGGAATCAGAAGTGGTAGAAGAACCAGGAGGGATAAACAACGAGTATTTAGACTATTTATTTGGGCTTATGTTCACTAACTTAGTATGCAGTTCAACCACTTTAAACAACAACCCACCACTGATGCGAATACGGTGCAATCAATGGTCGGCCATTAAAATCAAAGTGTCTAAGTATGGGATTGAACCCATGACCTCAACCTTTATTCGTAGTGGCCGAGTAAATTTGACAATGGACTTTAGCACCACGGTTACTCTGAACGTTTAATGAGGCTCACATAAGTGGCCTAAAAGCTAGGTTCGAACCAATGATTTAACCCTCCCCGGTTACCAACTGATAAAGTTAGAAAATTTAATTACACAAAAAAAGCTCAATATCTAAATGTATCCGTGAGATAAAATGACAAATAAAATAATTTAAAATTTTTGGAGGAATAGAAATGGAAATATAAATTATTGATGGAAAGAATAAGCTTGTCAGAAGTCGAAAATTTTGAAAAGCATTATTAATTCAAACTGAGCAGGACAAGAGCTCAAGTCTCACTTCCAATATTGGCATTATAAAACAGCGGTAAATACACACTTCAATACTTTGGCCAACTTTCACCCGAATTTGTCCCTTTTATTTCAAATTTATGATAACATTTGTTTCAACCTCCGTTTTAAAAATCCATTTGAAAAGCCAATAATTTTCAACTTTTTTTTAGTTTAGTTCTAAAGTTAAATACTTTTCTTCTTTGGTTCTTCTAAGGTTTTTATTTATAAAAGTAAATTGTTCTTAAAAAGTTTACCTTGGAAATTGACTTTCACTTAAAAGATAGGGAAAAAGGAATACAAAAATTCCTAAAATTAAAAAATAAAACTACCTCCAAGTCCGAAAAAGGAGAAAATCATCGTTTTTTGAAAAAAAATTTTTTTTTTTAATTTACTCCCTGTAAAAAGGAAACGTATAAATATAAAGAAAATCAGAACTAAGAATTTAAATTTGCAAATACTCACACAAATTAAAATCTATATATAAAGAAAACAAAAAACATTACTACAAAAAGATGGTATGCCACGCATACCACATACCGAAAGTGACGAAAGAATTGTTATCGTTATCACCATTCCGAAGAACGCAAATTTTAGTCTCCAAAACTAAACATCCTTAATGGAAATGTGTTTTAGACACCAGGGGACATTCTTTGGTATTATGTCTCTTAGTCAGACTGTATATATAAAGAAAAGAGTCAATAAATTGACTTAAGGGTGGGACAATAAGATTATGGTTATAGTTTGTTCCTTTGTTTCCTAGAGAACTTAAAGATAATGTCCGAAGTAATAAGATTTCACATCTAAAGAAAGTTCTCCAAAGTGCAAACCTGGTTTAGCATACCTTCTTATCCCCTTTATCCACTAGTAGGTAGAAAGATCGATAGAAAGTGCCTTCCTTAGGCGAACTTTCCTTAGTTCTTCACTAATTACTTCGCCACTTAATTGAATGAGATTTATTTTAATATTCTTTAGCCGGAAATTAAACAATACTTGCCCTTTAATAAATTAATAAAAGTCGAAGCTTTTTAACTAAAGTGCACCAAATATGTTATTTGTTAAAAAATAAATAAATATATCGTGACTGTAATCTATGGACTAATTTTTTTCATAAGAGAAAACAACTTAAAACATAAATTACCTTTTGCAAAAAAATATAAAACAAAAGATTATTTAAATAGTTTGTTACTTGCCACGTGATTTTCATTATATATATATTTTTTTTTTCAACATAAAAATTACATCGATATGAAAATGTAATTTTATATTTTTTGAGCTACAAAAAAAGGAGAAAAAAATACCTTGAACCTTAAGGTCATAAGTAATGAAGTTTAAATCTGATTGGAAATATAACTAAAGTTAAAAAAGGTTATCAAGTGTTCAGTAAACCCTGAAGAAAAGAAAATTACCGGAGAGTGGGGGAAAAAGAATAAAAACTAGAAATTTATTCCATGTTCCGTAAAAAGCGGTAAGGGGAGAAGCTTCCACGTGACTGATTTTTCTTTTTATTTTCAGTTAAAGAAGACTGAGCGGTATTTTCGTGAGATGAGGAAAAAGTGGGCGGGTTTCGGAAGGGACTAATGGTCTTGAAGGGCTGAGTGAAGGGACATTAGGGAAAGGGTTACGGGAGTAGAAAGTTCAAGGGTCAAGCGACATCAACTTGCAGCTGGAGAACAGTGTCACTTTGAGAGAAAGGGAACTCAAGCTACGCCCTGTGGAATTCTAAAACCTTGAGAAATACTAACTTAAAACAGTCTACACATTTTTAAGACCTATCACTATCAGAACTCGGGAACTTCAAATACAAGAAAGGACATCCGACATTATTAAATTTGACATTCTTTCTCCTCTATCCCTTATCATCTTGCCGATGGGAACAAGAAACGCAACGCTATAACAAAATAAAGGAGTATCACTTTTCGACAAGACAAAACGAACGCCTGAATAACCCTTATATCCAACCCTCATTCATTTTCTCGAGGGGAAAAAACGAGAACTGTCGAGATGTACAAAAGGTTAAAAGAAAGAAGCGAACGTGAGGAAAAATAACAAGGAGCGATAGGTTACCTTGATGAAAATAAAACTAAGCCTAAGCCAGAAGCTAGCCGCTCAACTCCATCAATGTCATCGGCATCTCCACCAACTGTGTACACCCAGTTTCAAAACTCACCAAACCAAAAAACCTTCCATCTTCTTCAACAAGGGTAGGTTTGCTTGAAATAAACGAACCTTCAGAAAACCTTAAACTTTGTTGAGAGTTCTTTCAAAACTAACATGATCGTTTAAGACTATTATTTTTTATGAAAATGTTTTTAAATTTAAACGTGTAGAGTGATTTTGGAAAGAAAGGTTTGCTGGGAAGGACTGAGAAAAGAGAGGGGAGGCAGACAAAAACATCACTTCTTGTACTGGATAAATTAGACCTAGTAGAACTTACTTGGACAGAAGATTTGGCTAAACCAACGATCTCACATCGTTTTGCACAAGATTTGACTTATTTCTTTAAAAAGTCTTTTATCTCGGATATATACATATTATATAATAAATAAAATTTCTTATAATTTATAATAAGACGTTATGATGGACAGTGAGGTGTAAAAAGAGTTAAGCTGAGAGGTTATTTCATTATTCTCAGACGTTTCAACTCATAGAGGAGTCATCTTCTGTCAATTTATTTCTAAACAGTTAATCCATACAAAAATATAATTAGAATAATTCTTTCTTGGTATACACAATTATTAGTCAAATTTCTCTTGAAGAAAGGACATTAAACATTATACTGGTTCCTCTTTTTACCTATTTGACTTTTTATATGCATTTATACATTGGTATTATTAGTAGACTGATATTCAATTTTTTTGTTGCTTACAATATAAATAAAAAATATCAAATTTCTTATAACTTATAGTAAAATTGCAATTTTATTAAGTTAATTCATCGTTAAATTAAAAAAAATTGAATTTTGATAGAGTTACTTTGTTATATTTACAATATATTTCATTATTCCTCAATCATTTCCTGTAGTTTAATGTAGTCCAATATTTTTATACTTCAACAATATAATAATGATTAATCTTCTTAATTACAAAAAATATATATATATATTTTTATAATACTCAAGAAAAGAAAATTGCAACGCTTAAGGCCGGAATACACGGCGACACTTAGAGCGAGAGAGTCTAGCGAGAGCGGTGTCCGATCTGTCTACACGGAGAGCCAAAATTTGGCTAGACTGGTGTCCGAGAGTGCTGTCGGAGTGTGACCTTGAATAAAGTTCCTAGACCAGTATCCGAACTGTCTACACCACATGTGGGCAACCCCCGGCCCGCGGGCCAGATCCGGCCCGTGGCATGTTTTGATCCGGCCCGCGGACGTGCAGTTACTATCATACTAAAAGTCTATTAGTTACTTCAAAACATCGAAAGGGACTGAGTTTATCAGTTTTTTTTTTTTTTTTT
>KZ651053.1:806791-821660 GCA_001010745.2 Gerris buenoi | reverse complement strand
AGTAATAGTAATCACTTTTTAGGGATTTCTTGTAAGCACGATAGCGCTCGAACGAATTGACGTATCAAAATGAAAATTGCACCGAAAAATCAAGCTCGTTGAGACGATGATCCCTATTGAAAATGGGATATTGGATGAGGAGTTAGCTATTTAACACATCATTAGATTGTAACATGATGAGGATTTAGCTATTTAACACATCATTAGATTGTAACATAATGAGGATTTAGCCATTTAACACATCATTAGATTATAACATGATGAGGATTTAGCTATTTAACACATCATTAGATTGTAAGATAATGAGGATTTAGCTATTTAACACATCATTAGATTGAAACATGATGAGGGTTTAGCCACTTAACACATCATTAGATAGAGATAGTAACAGGACTGAGAATTCAAACAACTAAAACACTTCATTAGATTGTAACATGATGAGGGTTCAGCCACTTAACACATCATTAGATTGTAACAGGGCTGAGGGTTTAGCCACTTAACACATCATTAGATTGTAACAGGACTGAGGGTTTAGCCACTTAACACATCATTAGATTGTAACAGGACTGAGGGTTTAGCCACTTAACACATCATTAGGGATGATGGTTTAACAATATCTACTATAAGATTCTCAATTCTGAAAAAAGTCTACCACTTGGATTTTAACGACATAAAGGAATAAGGTTTCATGTAAGTGCGCGGAAAATGTTATCCGGCACTTGTCGAACTCATACTTCCGACATCACTAATTAAAATGGTGCAACATATCCCACAGCGAAAGTATCCCTCGGTTCGAAATATCCTATGCAAAATATCCTGAAATCTTATAATGACCAAAAATATTCTCGAACAGGTAGTACGAACATAAAAAAATTTAGTCTAACGCAGGATTCTTATTCTTATTACTTATAAATTTAAAATTATAACTTTTATTATCAACATTATTAATAAATTTTAACAGGAAATATTATTAAACCAGAAAAATTAGGAAATTTTTATAAACTTTAAGAATAATTTATTAAAGTTTATTTTTTATAAAAAGTAAATTATACTTGTTTTACTCACACATAAAAAAATAATGGAGAATATAATATTATAATTGGTCTTAGGAAAAAACTATACAAAGTTTATTCTTGAAACATTAAACTCTTATAAAAGATTCAAATTTAATTTAAAGAAGATTTTTTAATTTTAAAAAAGTTTCAACCTTAATTTAAAACATGTCTTTAAAATATTAATAAAAAAATAAAAATTACAAGGAACAATTTACTACTTTCATAATGCAATTATTTTGCGTTACATTGTAACCTAATTTTAAAACGTATCTCAAGATAATTATGTGTTTAGAAAACGTATAAAAATGATTTCCTCAAAAACAATTTTGACACGAAAAGCTTCACTGTTTTTTCTATTTATACAAATATATTCTATTTATTTTATAAATAGAGAGCATTAGAAATATTTTTTTTTAATTATTATTTAATGGCCCCTAAGAAAAAAAAAATACATAGTTTCAATACATTAGTTACATTCAAAATACATAGCTTTATTAGAAGAAGAAGAAGAAGAAGAAGAAGAAGAAGAAGAAAAGCATTTATTATAGCAGTACTTAACATATTACTCACATATTTATAATAATATATATTGCCAGTGTAAACTCACTGCTTTTATTGCATCGGAGTTGGAGTTGGCCATCTTAAGATGAAAAGATATTTGACTTATTTATGTTTAAATACAGTGGTGTACTAGATTCAATAAAAATTATCCAAGAAAATAAATTAAATAACATAAACAAACAATAATAACAATTTCTTAAAAAACTAGCCAGCTTAAAAACAAAGATTCTAATAATAATTAATAAATAAAGATTCCTAACATAAAATACATGCACATTCTTATGACTAATAACAAACAAAAATAAATAAATAAGATTAAATAACAATTACACTAACATATAAAATTTTTCTAACGATACTTATTAATAATTAGAGCTCTATACCTCCATGCTTCCTGACATACTTTAATTAACTTTGACCAGTCATTCTCAGTTTTTAGCAACTTTATCAGGAGCTGCTCCGTAAAATAACCCTTTCCTAGCCAATTTTTCCTGATATTCTTATAATATATGGGACACTGTCCAAGGAAATGCATAACGTCCTCCTGCGCCATACTGTTACAAACTGTGCATGTCATGTATTTGTTTAGTTTTATTATTTGTAATTTTATTGGTGTTAATTAATGTATAGGTTTTGACATATTGAGAATAAAGAGATTGTGAGATGATGATGTGATCAAGAAAGTAATGTGTTCTTTAATATATGCTTTAATAGATAGTATATGGTGTCAGGTAAGCAACTTGAGTGATATAGTACGTGTTTCGGTAGTAGAACCGTCAATAACGATTAATTGAAAAAATAAATTATGGAATCTTTAAAATCGCCTGATTATTTAAAATTTGACAGTTACATTCATGAAAATTGGCCGAAATGGAAACAAAAATTCAAGTTATATATAACGGCCACAAGAAAGATGACGTCCAAAGACGAAAGTTTAAAAGTAGCGATCCTGTTAACATGTATCGGAGACGACGGGCTTGATGTGTACAATAATTGAATCTAGAGGCGAGTGAGCAAACATTAGAAAATGTATTACAGAAGTTCGACGATTATTGTACTCCCAATGTAAATGTGGTGGTAGAAACTTTTAAATTTAACGGTCTCAATCAAGCTGAGAACCAATCAGTTGATAAATTTGCTACAGAGTTAAAGAAGCAAGCTAAACTCTGTGATTTTAAATGTGACAGCTGCAAGAAGACTTATGAAAGTCGGATGGTAAGAGATCGTCTAATATTAGGGGTCGCTAATAAAAGAATTCAAGAACAATTGCTTCGAGAAGGAAAGGTGGATCTCGACATAATATTAGAAGTGGCCAGGGCTATTGAATCGAGTGAAAAGTATGCTGATAGTCTACGGAAGAATACAGATCAGCCAGTTGCGATTGATAAGTTTAGAAGGAGTTAAGTGTAAGGGCTCTCTAGTTCTACGGTATACTACCCCATCCTCATTCTTTACTAGAAAAGATCTAGGAGCAGTATGTTTTTCTATTACACTATTCAGGTAGATTACAAAGTATGATTCTTAGATTAATTAAGTATAAATTAACGTTAAAGTATGTTCCTGGCAAGGAACTGTATATAGCAGATACTCTATCCAGAGCATTTTTAGATGAATACGAACAAGATAATGAGGAATTAAGCCTGGTGGTACACTCCATAGTTAAGAGATTACTGGTATCACCAGATAAAATAGTTAAATACCAAGTAGCTACTAAACAGGATCAGGTATTAAGCAGGGTAATGGAATTAATAAAAAGTAATAGGTGGCCAAAGCACCCGGATTCTTGTATAGGTCATTATGCTTCTATAAAGGACCATTTGTTTGTGTTTGACCAGTTATTGTTTTATGATAACCGATTGGTGATACCGACAGAACTTCGTGCTAGAATTTTGGGTAATATTCACCAGGGTCACCAAGGAGTAGTGAAGTCCAAATTATTAGCAAGAGAAAAATTATTTTGGCCAAATATGAGTAAAGATATAGAAGAATATGTGTTGTCGTGTACAGTCTGTCAGCGACTTCGATCAAACAATGCTAAAATGCCTCTTAGGCCTCATAAATTGGCTCAGCGACCATGGGAGAGGCTGTGTTTAGACATTTTAGAATATGATTCTAAGTATTATTTGGTTGTAGTTGACTCATATTCAAAATGGATTGAATTACTAAAAATAAAATCTAAATCAATTTCGGACATCGAACAAAAGTTATTGTACTTATTTTCAGTTCACGGATTCCCAGACAAAATAATGGCTGATAACAGTCCTTTTAATAGTGTACAATTGCAAACATTTTTAAAAGGTCACGGGGTCGCGTTGATTACGTCTAGTCCTAATTTCCCTCGAAGCAATGGCCAGGCTGAGAAAGCAGTTGGTCAGTGTAAGAAATTTTTAAAGAAATCGACGATGACAGGGACACAGGTTGAACTGTTTTTATTACACTACAGAAATACGCCGTTGCCCGATTTGAAGTTTTCACCAGCTCAATTGCTATTTAGTAGGCGGTTAAAGGATAACTTACCAGTGACTACAAACCTCCTGAGACCTAAAGCTGTTGAAATAAGAGAGCTAAAAGATAGGCAATGGAAACAGAAATTTTATTATGATAGGAATACTAGGAAGTTAAAAGATGTTGAGCCAGGGAATAAAGTTATGTTTAAATCCCCAAATAATAAAGGATGGGAAAGAGGAAGTGTAATAGAAAAACATACTGCTCCTAGATCTTTTCTAGTAAAGAATGAGGATGGGGTGGTATACCGTAGAACTAGAGAGCACCTACACTTAACTCCTTCGAATGATAAGAATAATGTGGCAAGTAGTAGTAATAAAGCAGGCTCACAGTCTCAGCATCAGACCCCTTATGAGTTAAGAGATCGATCTAAGATCAAGCCACCAGAACGCTATTCAAGTTAATTAGTACTGTACCTTGGGAGCATAGCTAGGGCGGTAAATGTCATGTATTTGTTTAGTTTTATTATTTGTTATTTTATTGGTGTTAATTAATGTATAGGTTTTGACATATTGAGAAGAGATAGTGAGATGATGATGTGATCAAGAAAGTAATGTGTTCTTTAATATATGCTTTAATAGATATTATAGTGCATTCTCCCCTTTCCACGGCCTTTTGTTTTAATTCTGCTTTAATAGAACCAATGTTCTACAATCTTTTGAAAAGTGGAAATAAAAATGTTTTTATGAAAAATATAGAAATTTTAACTAGATCCCAACTATTTTAATAATAATTACGAATATTATATCAGATATTTTTTTGAAAAATGATCTGATTTACTGTAATCGATAAATGGACGACTCAGATACGGACGTGAATAATGGACTCAAATAAAGACACTAGACGACTGAATTCATACCACTGCGGTGAGAAACTTGTTGAGAATAAGGAGGCAAAAATTATCACCATAAGACTCAGTTTAGAGATTTAACCCATCCTGCACACAGTTATGTTTTAGCATCATCAAAGAATGGACAACCTAAGGATATCCAAATAGACCAAGAAGCAAGATAACAAGGCAAAAGACCGAGGGGAAGAAGAAGAAATAAATAGATGAACAATATATTTCCACCCTGGCCGAGAGAGGAAAATGTCTCTTCATCAAGATCGGACATAGACCAAGGATAGAACGGCGTGAAAATACTTTTGGTCAACCTCAATACCTAACGGCATAGAAGAGGAGATAAGTAAGTATCTAAAAAAAAAACGTTTGTCTGAGATGATTAGTCCATTTTTAAATGTTAAAATGAACATTAAATATAGATTAATTAAAGTTTGTAGTAATATAGATTAATTCCTCTTAAAATAAACGCATTAGCTATGAATTTAGAGCTTATTGAGAGCTGTGCCTTAAATATTGATAATAGTATATTGAGATTCTAAAGAGTAACTGCTTAAGAAGTGGAAAAAAAACGACCTAATGAAAAGACAATATGTTATCAAAAAAAAAAATAATAGACAATCATTTTCTTATACTGAAAGAAAATCCGGGAGAAAAAACCGAAGGATGAACTCGGCTAAAAACTTATATTGGAAAAAAGTCAAAAAGATTTGAAGAAAAGGATAGAATGCCCAATCGGAGTACTTTTCTCCGGAAAGAAATCCTGCGGAGTTTACTCCGGATATGAGAACTAGAAACACATAGGAGGAAAATAAAAAGAAAATACTGAGGCAAAGATTGCAACTGTCAGTGAAGACTTCTTGAGCCCGTCAAATAAAACAGCGGCAAATAGAAGCCAACCTACGCTCCGATAAGATACAAGTTAAAGGAATAAAACCCCAAGAAACACACTGCTTTCAAGGGAAACATTGTCATATCTCAGCTTCATCTTACTACTCAATATTCTCATTGCTTGTTTCCATTACAACCGAATAGGACAATCTACTAAAAACTAGAGCCGTTTTGACAGGGATAACACACACTTAAGAAGCAAACAATAGAAACAATATGTACTCGAGGCGTATAATATCACTCTCATCTAAGATGTCGTTTACAAGATGAAAGGGTGGCATTACCATTTCGATTTATAAACATTTCAAATGTCTAGATAAAAAAGCCCTCGCTTACTTTTATAACTTAAGGCAAACTTATGCCGAAAAGATGTAGGTAGATGCCACATCTAGGTACAACAAAACCGTTGTATTAACCGGGATAGCAAATGCCGAGCAGCATTTGCTATCCCGGTATAGGTGTAAGTTACATGAAGGTTTAGCAAGATGCTTTTAATAACACTTTTGTTTTTACATCGCCGCTTAACTCGCTGCCAAAAGGTTGGCTAAGTACGATACCCAACCGGACACGAAATTCACAGTTTAATCCGCAACTACAGGATTTTTTGTGTGAAACCTATCTTGGAGAAATTGTCATCACTCATCACTATCATTAATGCCGTCATAGATCATACTGAAAAACTAAAGCATGGAACAAGGACTGTATTGTTCCGCAGGATTCGCTATACTGAACAATAAAAATCGTTTACCCTATAAGTAAATTGATCCGATTGAGATTAAATAGAAGGAACTAAAATTATTATTCCATACTTTTCCAGAGCTGTTTTTGAAGTCGTAATTTTATGGTTGGTGCAAACCATTTTCTTTATAATAACTATATATATATTTATTATTTAGTGTGGTTTAAATAAATATAATGAAGATATAGAGGAATCGAAAATAATCAAATTTTAATCTAACTCATATATTTATAGTATTTAACCTGGTCAGCACTGCTTCGCCCGAGAAATAATTCCACAGAAGATTTGGCTGGGGTGGTTTGAAAGCTAGCTATGACAAATTCCTAGCCACCACTTGAAATCGCCGAGTTGCATCTTCTACAAAATGAAATTAATTCATCCTCACGTTATTATCTACTTACCTTTCTACGGAGTTTCATCTCAATTATATATTCCACTGATGTATAATAACGTTAAGAAATAGAAGCAGACACCTTTACTCATTATGATTCCGTCTGTCTTTCAACTGAGCACGTCAGAGATTTAATTACAACACCATAGCAGCTAGGTCTTAACCAAACTAATAATTTTATATTAGTATCTTTGCTACCTGACCTAGACTCTCATAAAATGAGATGAATTATCAAAGTTTATGGCTAAAAACATAAGACAAAAACCAGCATCTTAACTTCTCTAAATTTTAAAAACATATGCCTTTTAAATTTAAAAGAAGTTCTAATTTTATCATTTATAATTAATTTGTTTACTATCTCTTCATTTGTTGGACTAATATAACCTGCATTCTTAAAACATTTTTGTTTTCTCTATTTTCTGTTTTTATGCCTTTTTTAACCCTTTTAAGTTCACAGTTTTACAAATAATTTTTTTTTTTTAAAAAAATTATGGTAAAAAATACTTTGGACAAAAAACAAAGTCTATCGAAACTACTTTTTTTTAAAATATATTTTATTCTTATAAAAAAATCGATGTTCTAATAAAATTTCAATGCTTTTATTTAAAATATTTTTTATGAATTAAACCACTTAGTATATTGTACTTGATTAATAAGATGGGATTGAATTTTCCATCTACTGACAACAGACAAAGTAGGATAAGGAGAAGGAGAAAATCTTTTGTTGGAAACCCAAGCAATTTCCTTTTAGTATTAAGGGAACCCCTTACAAAGGAAGAGAACAAGACTTTAGGGGCTTCGTGTCCAGCTTCTAATTTAGCCTCGCAGATAATCACATCGACTCTTTCTTCTGGCCTAGATAATAGACTAAGCCAAGAGCAAGAACTCTTACACTCTAAATGTCATTAATTAAAAAGAATTAACAAAATGACAATAAAATATCATTACAGTACATCACATTTAATTATACATGATAGGTAAACCACTTTAACCTATACAATCTGTATTGTAGCTAATACAAAGCTGACCTCTAAATTACTTGCCAATAGAACTGGAAAATCAACTGCTTTATAAAACACGAGCTGTTTGATAAGCCCGTGGCAAAGTTACGTTTGGAAAACCACAACAAAAACAAGAAAAAACAACAAACAAACAAGAAAAAGAAAAGAATCAGGAAACAATCAAATAAAGCCATAACACATACCTACCAAAACATACATAAGACAAAAGTATAAACAAATATTTTGAAAAACGAATAAAAAACACAAGGATGATATAAAACATGGAAGAAATAATATAATGTTGTTTCAAATCTAATAAATCGTAATAACCCTTGATGATATAGGATGGGCTTGGAATGAAGGAAACCAGTGAAACGTTCCAACTCGGTGGATAAATGCAGAAATAGCTAAACGTGCGGAAGGACATAAATCAGAGTGGATGACACTTGCTATGGCAAGCATGTCGAGTCCTTAGCTCGTGTCATACTTGCATTGTTTAACCTTCACATAGTATAACATGTACCGACAGTAATTACCTCTGCAGCTTCAAACTATATCATCAAAATGCATCTTCACGGGAATCTTATTATCAAATATTAGATAATTACTGTCATAATGTGTTATCACTATATAATAGAGTAGTGTCCGGACAGTCACGACTCAACTCGAAATAATTTGTTATTGCAAATAACAAATATGACAACCACATTCCAATATAAATAAATGTATGATTTGATTTGTCAGTCTTCAAATAGATATAATATAACTCATCTAAAAAGATATCTAAATTAATTGACCTATTTTTCTAAATACAAAATTAAGCCCGTTGCCACGGACTTAACGGCTTGTATATTACATACAAGCCCCACGTTGGGCGCTACTTTTTACAAAATAAACATTTACTGACACATAACTTTATCAACCCATTATTGTAATTTTTATTTAATTGTTTCTCCCTCTTTTGTAAGACAGGCAGATATAGGACAAAAAATGTTCCCTGATGTCTGAAACACAATTCTGTCATGGATTTTTTCGTTCTTTAGAATGATCGCATAGCTTCCGTTACCTTCGATAAGCTCGGAAGCGCAAGGTGTTAAAAGTTGGTTTTAAAAGCATAATATCATTGAAGTAGGCAAGGAAGCAATGTGCCACACTAATTGGCTGACTATTTTTTTTTTATCCATTTGCCAATAGGGTCAATCCATATGGACCGGTCCAGAGGTGGTTGCTCGACCATTTTGGAAAAAAATTATATTTTCCCTGTTTTTTCCCTCATATTTAAGGTGTTCAAAACGATGCTTAAAAAATTTTTATCTTAAACCGTTTAGGTATGGCGGCCATTTTTGCTTTCCTTCGCACGCTAATTTGTGTGTTTGTGGGCATTTACGTCAACGCTCATATCTCCTAAACTATTTGTCCTAGAAGGCTGAAACAAAAACCAAATTAAAGGTAATTGCCCAGTGTTTAAATTAGGTTATGTCCATATTTCACCTAGTAATTTTCCTTCCAAGAGAAAACTTCACCTGAAGTTAGATATAAAAATCAAGAAAATTTCGCTTTTCGGAAATTTTTTTCTGAAGGAAGGAGTTATATATACAGCTTGATATTTTTTATGTGAATAGGCATATATCAGTAGCATTACCCAAAAAAATATCAATGATAAAACTTGAATACTTTTATTTATATAAATTTTTGAAAATTGAAATTTTTGAAAATTTGCCATTTTTGGGCCTCTATATCTCCGATGGGGCTGAATCGAAAATTCTGAAATTTGCACAACTTACAGGGCTCTTGTATTAGGTCAACCGAAATAAAAAATCATTTTGTATATTTGGGTAGCAAAAAAGTTATGCAAGCTCAAAAATGCAGAAAAAAGTTACGTGATAAAGTCGTTTTTGCACGCTTTATGGCTGATCGACATTTATTTTTTTGATGTAAATTTGTTTTATTTCCATTATTCAATTGGTTTGACATAGCCTGGATTCGTTAAATTCAAAAATATCTTTTTTAAAAAATTTTATAGCCCTGCTATTAAATACCAATTTGAAAAAAACATTGCAGATGTGTAATAATCACATTCTTATCGTAATTATATAGTAACATTGATTAAAAATATGTTAATTCTTATCTTGTGCAACTGCAGGCCTATTTTACAATTTTTTTCAAAGTGATTATTAATAGCAATGCTAACTGAAGTCCAAAGTTTGGATCAACAGATGGTGAAGATGGCAAAACAATGGAAAACGTTTTTAAGTCTCAGTCAGTTGCAGTTAATTTAAATAACTAGGTAGTGCTGTAAACTAATTTTTATACTATATGAAAATACAACAGATTTATGAGTGTTATCCCCTTTACACAAATTAATTAAAAATTAACCCCAATGATAACAACTGCCCTATTCAAAAGTAACAGACTGAGTCTTAGAGGCACACTGCAATGTTTGTATTTTTAATAGCAGGGCTATAACATTTTTAAAAAAAATATTTTTGAATTTAACGAATCCAGGCTATGTCAAACCAATTGAATAATGGAAATAAAACAAATTTACATCAAAAAAATAAATGTCGATCAGCCATAAAGCGTGCAAAAACGACTTTATCACGTAACTTTTTTCTGCATTTTTGAGCTTGCATAACTTTTTTGCTACCCAAATATACAAAATGATTTTTTATTTCGGTTGACCTAATACAAGAGCCCTGTAAGTTGTGCAAATTTCAGAATTTTCGATTCAGCCCCATCGGAGATATAGAGGCCCAAAAATGGCAAATTTTCAAAAATTTCAATTTTCAAAAATTTATATAAATAAAAGTATTCAAGTTTTATCATTGATATTTTTTTGGGTAATGCTACTGATATATGCCTATTCACATAAAAAATATCAAGCTGTATATATAACTCCTTCCTTCAGAAAAAAATTTCCGAAAAGCGAAATTTTCTTGATTTTTATATCTAACTTCAGGTGAAGTTTTCTCTTGGAAGGAAAATTACTAGGTGAAATATGGACATAACCTAATTTAAACACTGGGCAATTACCTTTAATTTGGTTTTTGTTTCAGCCTTCTAGGACAAATAGTTTAGGAGATATGAGCGTTGACGTAAATGCCCACAAACACACAAATTAGCGTGCGAAGGAAAGCAAAAATGGCCGCCATACCTAAACGGTTTAAGATAAAAATTTTTTAAGCATCGTTTTGAACACCTTAAATATGAGGGAAAAAACAGGGAAAATATAAATTTTTTCTAAAATGGTCGAGCAACCAACTATTTTATTTTTGGACCACTTCGTATGGATTGACCCAATAAGAAAACATGGATTGAAAATCATGTATTAAGGAATAATCTAAATCGTTTGATAAAAATCAAATGAAAATTTTTATTGGGCGATAGGGTTGTTCATTTGGTGTTATAGAGTAGCCTGAATGCCGAATGTAGTAAAAATGTTAATTTTTACGGAGTAGATATGACGGAGGTGATAAGTAACTATGTATATTAATAGTAAATATTGCCACAACAAATTTGCGACGCGTTAAAAAGAGCAGAAGGATAAAAAGGTAAATTAAAACATTTTTAACTATCTCCGCTCTGTAAATTTTGCTCAATTGATACTTTAATTTATGAAAAAAATCAAAACATTTTAAACAGATTTAAAAAAAAAAAGGTGAGAAAAAATTAAATTAATTAGACAAAAACGAAATAAAACAAACTGTCTCTCCACGTGAAGACTACTAGACAATAATGGTTTTTAAACACACATCATTTAAGTACGTTATAGAACGCTAGGAAGCTATGTGCCACACCAATGGCAGACTATTTTATTTTCTTACTTCAATATATGTAGACATAACAATTAAGTTTATTTTTCATAATTTAATTTAATACACACTAGTTAGTTGTAAATTCATTAAAAATAAATCAATTAAAACAAATAAAATAATTTTTATATAGTCTAATCCATAACACGACGTAATTTATAAAAAAAAAATTAATAAATAACAAAAATAATAACAAGAAAAGAGATTCAGAGAATGTACAAAGGACATAAAGAATTAGGACACATCAGAAATTACATAAAAATCTCAAGGCAAACCAGTTAAATAAAAAGAAATAAACTAATTTGCGAAATGCACATGACATACATTCCATTACACATTTCAACTACAAGAAATATCACTTTATTATCGTATTATTCTGCTTTGAGCCGCTCATACCAACAATTAACATTCCTCACAATGCGTTATTTCAAAGATGTTTTGTAAAGTAAATAAAATTTTACATTACACGCAATAAAGGATATTTTATGATCACATGACAATAATATAAATAGTATACTTTCAAAAACAGCCATTATATAAATACTTAATTATTTATTCTTTTGTAGTTGTTAAAAGACCGCGTAATTAAATAAGAGGTAATCGTTAAATGTAGTTTATGTTGTGAATCACAATAAATAAACTATCAAAATAAATTCAATACATAAAAAAATAAAAACTGGAAGCTGTACATATAACGCAGACGGTTAAAGATATAGGTGCTAATAAAGCATAGCATAGTTCTTGCTTCGATTTCCAGTTGGGTATACAATATAAATGTGCGCAGACGGTTAAAGATATAGGTGCTAATAAAAACTATTAGATGCGCATGCGGAAGGAAGTAATGGGCGCAGAAGGTTTGGTTAAGTAAACCTACCATCCAAATTTTATTTGACAAGTAGTTTTTAAAATATGGTGGTTCGCAACAATTTTGACAGATACACCGACAAACGATAGATACGACACAAAATAATTTGTCTGTCTAGGAATTATTTATGTAATTAGAGAAATTCATGCGGTTGCATAGATCTACTTTGTTAATATTTTATAGTATTAATAACAAATGCAGAGAAAGCATTAAAAATAAAAAATGTTATAAACTTTTTAAATCACGAACGAAGTTTGTTATAAAGAATTAATGGAATTTTTAAAAATGAGGAAAAATCTGCAAGTGACAAATGCCTTGAATGGGTTTCAGATTGAAACTCTTGGAGTTGAATACAGAAATAATAATTCATGTGACTCTAACTCTAGATGCAGCGAGATTCCAGATGAATTATACACTGTGGCTCTATGTCACTTGAATCCCAGGTTTGGAACGTGACGCTCAGAGACCGGAACACCAATAGAAATGCATAGAATAACAAAACCATGTGTATGCTTCGGCTATGGGCCCCTCATTCAAGTCTAGCTTATTAATAAACAAAATAATACACAGGAACCAAGATATCAACACCTCGACAGCTTTTAGAATCAACCTTCTGAACAACTAGAAACTAAACATCAAACCCAACAATATCTAAGTAGTTAAAGTTAGAAATCACAATTACCTAGAAAAAAACGTTTTAGAGGATCTAAAAAAAATGCTGATAATTTCGATTAAACGTCTTCTCACATGAATATTTTCCTCGCAAAAATCTAATTACAAAGAAAATACTCCTAACTGCAAAGGGCGCTTAGGTGGGGTTCAATTCCCTTCCCTGCCTACGAGGAATAATTTTTTATGGTAAATTTTGATAAAATAAGTAAGTTTCGAACGAGCTGTATCGGTCCAGTAGTTTAGGCTCTACTCGTCTTCACAGACTACAATCAGACCTTTTAAAAAAAAAACTTTTTCAGACTCAGAGGACTTTAAAACGGGAATTTAAATAAAAATATATTTTATCGCTTTAACAATAACATTTCGATATGTGTATACATATTTCGTGGGCACATCAGAAAGTGGAAAAAAATAAATAAAATAAAATAAAATAACAAACATATTTTCAACCAATAATCCTAATCAGTCAAAGGATTAAATCATTAACGATCATGTTTCGCATTCGAAGTCAATTCTTAAACACTTTTGCCAGTATAGTAAACCGACCAATTTACAAGAAATTAATGTAAGCAGGTGCCACGGCATTTTACCGATCAGCAGGAGAAAAGTATTTTAATTCAGAAATTACTGTAACAGGTGTTAATGTACTCCTGAAATGTATAAAAAGTTATTAGCCTAAAATGTTTTAAAGTTTATGTGTCTTTATCTTTTATATTTGCAGTAAATTGCAATTTATTTTTTTATTTTTATTTGAATGCAAGCGTGTAACGCAACATAGATATAAGTAAGATGAATGAACATTTTAACGTGCCCCATTATTAATCTACAAATTTATAATCTATGACTTCAAAACATTAAATCATGCAAACCGGTTCGCACTCGAACCGTAATAGCATTGCTCATTGAACAGTTAAGAGTTTTCAACTTAATCATTCATCATTAAATAACTGCAATTGAATCACACACCAACTAATTTATATTTCATATTCTGATAATAAATGCTTCAAATGAATTATATTTATGATTTAATAAAAGTCATAACTATATAAACGAATGAATTAAAGGGATAAATTGATCAAATAAATAATAAATATTGATGGACCCTATTTATATTTTCTCAATTGGATAACACTCAATCTAGATTAGAAAAAAAATTATACTTATGTATATTGTCTTGAAATACTTCGGAAATAGCACAATTACAAGCTACATACCTGAAACAGAAAGAAAAATAAATAAATAATAAAAATATATAAAGTAATATATACTAGTGATGCGGTGCATAAAGAACTCGCGTAGAAATGTGTTTTTATATCAGCCGGAATTAAGTTCTCAATAATGATATCAGGACAATATTCTAGTGAATACCTGGCATTCTTATTCAACCTGAAGAAAGCATTAAAATTATTTTGTCTATAATTTTTATTTAATAATATTATCGCGAGCTCGCTACGCTCGCCTGTTGATTCGGCATTTATAGTAAATATTCACTACAAATAACTGTATAAAAACAGTATTAGTACACGTAATCAATAA
>KZ651053.1:784834-806759 GCA_001010745.2 Gerris buenoi | reverse complement strand
GCCATATTGGCCGCCATCTTGAAAATATTTAGTGTGAAATTTCCAAAAACTATACAGTTGTCACAAATGGTGAGGTGCATCTTTGTGCCAAAATTCATTGAAATTGGTCAATTTTTACTCCAGTTATCGTTGGACAAACAAACAAACAAACACACAAACTTTTCAAATCCCAAGTCTCTGAAATAAAGAACTCACTGTGCTCGTTCAAAAAATATATAAAGTAATATATAAAATAAAGTAATATTTAAAAGTAAAGTAATATAAACGCTACGTAAATTTATGTTAAAATAAAAATATTGTACTATATTAAGACTAATAAATGTATAATGAGCAAGGTTTAAGAAGTTCTTGGCATTTTGTTGGATAATTTACAACTTGGTCCCTATGTCTATCACTTAATAAAATAAAGGGCACGACACTGTAAAATGCCAAACCTGTTAAAAATCTTGAAAAACGTGAACTTATAGAAAAATAAGTTCTCAAACTAAGTCCTAGTAGACTAAATTTTGGTACTCAGACACATAGATGTCAACAGCAAAAAGTTTAAATTTAACTATGCATAGAGAGAAAAGAGGACTGGCATAGTTTTTGAACCGGAAGAATTTAAAAATGAGAAATGAGACAAAATACTAGCAGAGAGAAAACGTAAACAAAGATTACTGTACTTATGTCAAAACCTATTCTTACTGAATGTAAGTTTCAGCGTAAGATATGAGATCCCGTCTGAAAGGTTGAGATAAGATGTGAGAGAGGGGACGTCATTAAGAACAAGAGATAATGCCGTGAGATCACGCAACTCACAAGATTCGAGAGACAAATCCTTTGCGAGCAAAGCTCCGCTAATACCCCTGTGTGGTGAACCAGCCAAACTAACGGTAACTACACATCAAAACTCAGATAATCCTAAACACTAAACGCACAAATCAAAACTACTATGCAGACAAACTATCCAGCCCTCCAGCATACTATCATAAAAGTTTTAAATACAACACAATACCCTAAAAAATAATTATACGAAATATTAACTTGCGATGCAAAAGTTTACAATAAGCTCATCAAACTATTTCCTAGACTTTGAAGAGATCGATGAAACAGAACAATACAAATTTAAGACCTTGCTATACATCCAATTTAATTTTGTTGCGCAGAGGCAACACGATATTCTCCCCACCTAAAACAACCCCGCCCCTTTTCTCCCCACTTTCTCAATTTAAAGAGAAAAACATCTGTTCGATACAACTAGTATTAAAATTTCTCATATAAGAGTTCACAATTACATTTTCAAGGATTTTTCAATAATCAATTGTTTCGGATTTTCGTAGTTGAATTTAATTATAATTAAACACTTTATCAAAGTTAACCATAAAAATAACTCATCCCCTACGGAGTATCGAACCCGGCCTTTCTCCATCCGCGTTTATAGCCATTTTCTCAGACATTAGATTTTTCTCGTGAAACCTACCTATAGTTAGACAGACATTATAGAGACGTAAAATCAAAAACGTTTTTGAAGAGTGGCACCCCCCAAAATTAGAGCTAAACTTTATTTCTCGAATTCACTTAGGAGAATGATATTTCTGATTCATTACGCCAAATTTCACAGAAATCAGCCAAGTAGTTTAGGCTGCATACGGCTGTACAAACAACTGACGATAGACCTTTTTAAGAACCACTTTTATGGACTCAGAAGATCTCCAAACGTGAAAATCCATCAGAATGGCAATACTTTCTCTCTACACATAGTACGTATAAGAGAAAGTAAAATATATCATAAGCCATAACTCAAGAGTCGGATCGGATTGACAAATTAACTTATCTGATGATTGTATTGTATCCTATATAACTATTTTCCGAAATCCGTCCATACAATCAGGTGCTTAACCAGCCGATAAAGAGAATTCATACTACCCCTCTAAAAAAAATAATTTGTAGTCTTCTCAAGCGATATCAGATCGGATGTAAAATCAGATCGTGTAAGCCAGGCATAAGAAAATTCCGTCAACAGTAGGGAAAAAATCTATAAAATCAGTTGTTGTCAACATGAAGTGACAATGGACACTACTAGTTTTAACAAAAGTCAAAATAAAAATAATTGAATTTATACTTAAGACAGAGACTTAATAATTGAATTTAGAGATACACTCATGCTACAATAATTCAATCATCAAAATCAACTTATGTTTTCAAATATTGATTATACATATGTATAAATAAAAATAACATTTCTTTTACTTCTTATCATGTCTGTATAATGTTTGCAGAAGAGATCTTATACACATTTAGCATTATAAATTTGTCTAACCTTGTTTCTATACTATTAAATCGTAATATACATTAACTAAAAATAGTACACTATAAATTTTTTTTTATTATTTTTCTAAGACAAAAAAAAAATTAACACAAACAAGTGTTATGTGAAACGGACTTTTTGTCCATCCCTTAAATTCGTGTATAATTATAAATCATAGAGACCAGTTGTAAAAATATTAAAAAGTAAAACAGACTGAAAATAAAAAAACAAAATTTTTGAAGATTTATAATTCATAAGGCATAATGAATACCACAAGAGGATATAGCATGTTTTTTAAAAAATACAACCGATATATCCAAGTGAGTAATTATAATGTACAACACTAATGGCTTAATCTCGGCTTAAGAATAAAGAGTTTTCAAGCCGAGCTTAAATCTTCTCATCGGGGTGGGCACGTCTCATAAATTAAACGGGACTTAGATTTAAGATTCCTCGCGTTAGTACCCCCAAACAGGATATTAGCGGCCGAGAGGTGCTAAGGAATTTCGGTTTTAAACTGGTATCAAAAGGATGCTGCACAATAAATCAAACTTAATGTAGGGAAAAGCATAAAAGCCCTTCGCCCTTAGTTCAGGGTAGGGCGTTTGCCCGATCACAGTTTGAAAAAAGAACCTCGAGAGAAAACCCCCTCATACATTATGATGACATATTTAACCCCACAACTAGAAGGGTTAAATATGTCTAAACACGATTTTTCATTATAAAAGACGTCTGAGAACACTATTTGGATTTGATTTTAGAGAATAAACACCAAGAATAAGCTTAGACATAATATTATTTAAATTTAAAGAGGATATTTCCAGTGGGTTTAATATTTGTACTTACATTAATATTTGTTCTTAACATTATAAACTTTGATGTCATCAGCTGTTTTTTGAACAGGTTATGTACTTCCGACAGTATCCCCTGCACAATTCTAGAGACACATTTTTATCTGTGACACTACTTGTCAAATCCTATTTTATCGACATATTTAAACAACTTTACTGTCTTCACCAGCTAATCAGTGTTACCAACGATATTGGATTTTCGCTTAGTTTTACAATTAATATTACCAGTGACATTAGATTTTCGTTTAGTTTTACAATTAATATTACCAGTGACATTAGATTTTCGTTTAGTTTTACAATTAATATTACCAGTGACATTAAATTTTCGCTTGGTTTTACAATTAATATTACCAGTGACATTAGATTTTCGCTTAGTTTTACAATTAATATTACCAGTGACATTAGATTTTCGCTTAGTTTTACAATTAATATTACCAGTGACATTACATTTTCGCTTAGTTTTACAATTAATATTTAGATTTGATTTGATTTTCGCTTCGTTTAACCCGCAACAGTTGAAAACAATAATTGTTAAGAAGTTTTATATATTTAATGTCAAAGTTGAAATTTAAATTGGATCTAAAAAACAAAAGCTCTGTAAATTACAATACAATTTGATGATAGAATGAATTTATAAGCTTGACTGAAGAATTTTACACTGGAAAGATAAAATGATTAAAAAGAATAAGAATAAATGTCAAGGAGATTTTTGAATTAAATCGTTCACTATGAAATTAAATTATATATATAAAAAAATAGCGTAACAAAAAGAAAAATCGATATCGGAAAAAATTAAAATTAATTTAGCGGCGCTATCATTTTTAAGTTTAAATTTATGAAAAAAGGTGATATATTTTTTTCTTTTTAAAAAAGGTTTGAATTTAAAAAAAAGAAATGGAAAGAGAGTGGTGGGGGTATAATAAAGAGCCAAGAGTTAAAAACTAAGAGCGGATTAATGCGGACGACGGCTCAAATATACCACCCATAACGGTCCACCTATAATAGTAAATCACAATTTTTGCTTGCCCTGAGGCTGGCGAGCCGCGTCGAGAGGGAGGAAGAAATTGGCCATTAGGCAAGGGCCAGATAGGGTTATTTCCTGGCTGGCCTAATAACCAACGTGGGGGTCCGACCTGGGCACAGAAACAAGGCAATGAACTGAGAAGTAGTATAAAAAGGGTTAAAAAACTACGAACAACCTTCTGGTACTGAAAATAGACATGCTTCGGGGCCGTACTGACAATTACTATCGACCCCGAAGTATAACCAGACCTAAAAACAGTGAAATTACCGCTGGTAGCAACCGAATTGATAACATATTCCTCCTCTCTTAAAAAAACAACCTAAAGATAAGAAGAATAAAAATATCAATAATCACAATCATAAATTTTGGTAAACCAATTTTCAAGGAGAAAAATAAAAGAGCATATTCCATTTTTTTCGGTTTAGAACCAGAGACCATTTGGTCGTACTTGAGATCTAAAAGCGAGTCCTTATTGATCCTTGAAGGAGTTAGAAACAGAAATTCTCCAGTGGAAACACCATTAAACTTGCAGCAAAGGAGAAGAGTTAAAAACACAAATAAAACATTAAGTTCCCTTAACAATTTTACTTGGGCTACGGAGGTGATAACGCCCACACTTCGAATATTAAATAAACCCAAACGCCAATTCACTATGTTTCTTAATTATCCTAAAATGTACTCGACTTTTACCTAATAACGATCGTTCATAACTTTACCAGAAGCAACATTAAACACATTATAATCCATAAACATAATTGGTTGAACATAAAAAAAAGTGATAAAGTCAACACAAAATTTCACTTTTTAAGCTTCTATAATATAAATTTTAAAAACATTAATTTAAAATCGACTAAATTAATTTTTCGGTGAAACTGAAGTTGATGTCATTAGCAACAAAAGTAAAGTTCCTCAAATTATTATTAATTTTCGTATTTAACGCACAATTACTCCTTTGTTTTACGGCATTTTTGTAAGAAGAATTCATGAATTCGTCGATAAAGCTTTTGTTAGTCGACGACCACTTACATAAAAATAGAACCTATTCCATTGGCATCAAGTTTTTATTTTATTGTTGTGACTAAGAACTAATTTTTATCTAAAGATCTTCCCGCCATTCATACTTCATATTTATTTTGGCGGATAGATGTAGGCTCGGCAACTGATTCGTAAAAACTTAAAGGTCACCTAGATTTTAAGGGATTTTAGCTGTCGTTGCTAAAATGTTCGTAGTTATTCACCCTGAGAGGATTTATGCTGGAAATATTTTTGGTCATTGAATCCACATCGACATTTAAATTTTTTTCTTTGAAATGGTTCGTCTAATTGATATAGCAGACGGATCTTAAGGTGTGAAATTATGAATCATTAATCCATTTTGATTACCATTTGGTCCGCTAGGAGCTCTCATATCATTTTATACAAAATTTAAAACACTTTTATCAGCGAAATATAGAACTACAATGAATAAAACTGAAAAAAAAAAAAAAAAAAAAAAAAAATCTACCTCCATCGATATTTTACCTTCCTTGCACGATTTTTAAGAGCATCACATTTCGCATGACGTTTTTTGAAACCACAGTCTGCCTATCGTCACATTATTAAACTATAAATTAAAACCTAATGACCTCCTGTAACATCCTAACTTCTTGGCACCATACTTATTAAAAGGACATCATTTTTCACTTCTTTTTTTGTGTGTCGCAAAAATTCGTCTGTATCCTAGACCGAATTGAACATGTCCATGTTAAAAAACTAAAAACCGCTAAACTTATACATGTACTAGCTGGATACCCGTGCTTCGCTACGGAGTGTTTTTATATTTGATAAGTTTATAAACTACCAGGAAAGCATACAAATTATTTTACTATTCGAGAATATCTAGATTCTTTCCCTACTACTTATATCCTTCTCCTCTTTGATAATTTAATTTGCAAATATCCTAAAATTATCCCCTTCCTAAATGAAAATATGACAAAACTGTACATAACAACAATTAGTATACTCTTAAAGAGCATTTCAACGATATGCATCATGAAGATGAAGGGTATATTCATTACTTGTAACCCGTACCCCTTTGAACCAAAATTTATAGTTCGAAAATTCGTGGACAGTTACCTTCCCCTTGCTTTTCATCAAGATCGGACTAAAACCGTAGATTTGTAAAAAATAATATACATATGTACACACTTATAATGACTTTTATATACATATAGAGATATAGATATAAATTTCCATTTTACCTCTCCCCCTTTTAAATGAAAGTAAGACAAAACTGTACTTAAGAACAATCACTTTTCTCTTAAACAGCTTTTCAACAATTTGTATCATAAAGGGTATCCAATACTTTAGTCATTTGTACCCCGTAGACATTACACCAATTACTGTACTCTTAAAGAGAATTTCAACGATATGCATCATGAAGATGAAGGGTATTCATTACTTGTACCCCGTACCCCTGTGTACCGAAATTTTAATTTCATTTAGGCAGTGACCTTTACCTTGTTTAGAAAAAAAAGTGTGTAAATATTCATCAAATTTGGATAAAAGACATACCCTCATACTTTTCTTTTTATATAAGATATAGCTATATTTTTCAATCCCCCCCCCCTTCCTAAGTGAAAATATGATAAAACTGTACATAACAACAATTACTGTCCTCTAAAAGATCTTTTCAGCGATATGCATCATGAAGGGTATTCATTACTTTGACATTTGTACCCTGTACCCCTGTGTACAAAAATTACATTTCGAAAATTCATGTTGACAGTGTTTTTCCCCTTGCTTTGTAGGTATGTTGTGCAAATTTTCATCAAGATCTGACTACAACTGTAGATTTGTATAAACAACATACATTCGTGGACTTTTATATATATATGGCCGCCATCTTGAATCAAAATGCCCGATTGGTAAACTATTTATCAAAAGTTACTAATTTCATATAAGGAAGCCAACTTCTAAATTTCAAGGTTCTAGTGCAAATAGTTCCGGAGATATCGTCTTGTCGAATTTTGTATATAAATGGCCGCCATCTTGAATCATGATGGCGGATTTTTCTTAGCGAGCACCTATGAGGTAAGAGGAACACACCTACAAAATTTCATGGTCGTAGGTCCAGTGGTTTCAGAGATATCGTGATGTGTCAGTGAGTCAGTGAGTCAGTGAGTGGTATTTGGATTTTATACATATAGATTAATATGTTTTGTCAAGAATGAGAGGGTATAAATATGCACATCCAGTAAAACAGAGATGAATTGACGGTCTAGTATACTCTACAATCACTTAAGCATTAGACTGCATTTTAAGATAAACCACTGGCTAATGAAAGACCCCATTCCCTCTTGATTACTGTGCGTTACTTTCAATGCGTTGCAAGATTGATCGTTTATCTTATAATAATTAATTTAAGTCGAAAAACTACTTATATTTGAGAAAAATGAGATCAAGTGTAATTCACATAGTATAATAATAAAATGAGTGGGAAAGGTGTTGAACAATGTTCACTCATGAGCTTAAAAGGAGGCCCTAAGATAAAACAATGAGGTGCCACAACTAATTATTACAAGGCCTTCATCCGGTTCCATTCATATCGTTTAAAAAACTAAAACATCGTTTAACAAACGAAGTAGTTAACTATTAAGAACATGGGTAAATAAAAACAAATTTTTTTTCTTCCACAATCTTCATCAATCACCGTATACATATGATTAAATATACTAATACTTTGGAGTTAAGAAAGAAAAAGTCACTCCACGTTAAATAATATTATTATTTCCAAAGCAGCTTTAAGCCACTATAGGGCAATCATCAGTGCCGCAAAAGCGAGAACGTTACATATAAAGATTAAACATAGGAGAATGGTGAGTCATGTCAAACCAGCGACTGGTACAAGACGTCCACAACACTCTGGTACAAGACTTGTACCAGTCGCTGGTTTGACATGACTCACCATTCTCCTATGTTTAATCTTTATATGTAACGTTCTTCGCTTTTGCGGCACTGATGATTGCCCTATAGTAGTATGATTGCCCCTAAGGCTGCTTTGGAAATAATAATATTATTTAACGTGGAGTGACTTTTTCTTTCTACATTCAATGATTACCTCCACTAACGCTTCATACCTTAATACTTTGGAGTTTGGATATACGGGTAAAATTTTGAAGAATAATCTTACACAGATCTAAAACAGTATGAGCACTGTAAAGACATGCATTTGAACACTAAAATTCATTTAAGGCATTTACTTCACGAAGAGTTTTCCCGGGAAAACAATTGAAATGGTTAAAATTAGTGACATAAGAAAAATGTTAATAATTTTAAACTCTTTTTAGGAATCAGGGGAGCTTAAAAACGTGTAAATCCATCAAACTGCATACATGAGAAAGTAAAAATAATTCATATTTAACAGTATAATGAATAATAAAAGGAACACGAAAGTGTGGTTATCGAGAGCAATACATGCAGAAGCGATAACCTTAAACACTTTTATGGGTGCAACGAACGGCCTTATTATGAGCCAGTTGTACCCATAAATGAGTTTGATTTTGTTTTATTTTGATGCACCATTTAAACTATAATTTTGAGATATTGATCTAAATTATTCAAATATCGCATAATTATCTTTACTATTAATATATATACGTCAATGCATACATAGATTGGTATATAAAAACATACATTTGAGTAAAGAATATCAGTTGTTATTTTGTAATTTCAGAATGCACCGTTTAGTAGTATTGTTTGTGGCTTTGACTGTTTTAGTGGCAGTAACAGGTAAGAATGCATATTAATTTTTTATGTATATAAAATTTTTATGTATATCTCTATAATATAAATGAAATGACTCCAAATTAAATTTTGGCGATAAAAAGCACAATAGTCATAAAATGTTATATTTATTTATAATCTAGTCTTCATTTGATACCCTACTAGAAATTATTTTTTAAAGTCTCAAAAAATGCAGTATGGGCGCTTTTTAACGTCCATACTGCATTAGTCATAAAATGTTATGTATGTTTGTAATCTACACTTCAGTAGCTTTCGTATGATACCCCACTCGAAATTTAAAAAAGAAATATATACATAAATTTTGAGCTTATAACATTTTTACGCATTACGCATGCGCATATTACATTTTTAACTTCTTAATATTATTCCTATGTGTAGGTCCAAAAGTTACACCAGTATTTAAAATCGTAACTCTCAAGCATGAACGGTTTGGGGGATATGAACCAAAGTATGACGAAAAGACAGACACATCAACCTGGGCCTAAGGGTTTCGAGGATGATCTACGAAACCCTAAAAATTTGCTTGAGAATGGAAAACCGGAGAGCAGTATTCTGTTGATTATTTTGACCAGAAATTGCCTAAAAGTAGAGATTGCCTAAAATTCATCAACACATTAAAGGCAAACAGTAGAGATTGCCTAATTATAACTGTTCTGGCAGTACTTCCCTGTTCATAGGAACACTATATACTCGTAACATAATAGGAGCGCAGTAATACACAGTAGAACTTTTTCAAGTAGCATGTTGACCATTTTAAATCACGAAATTTTTTATTTAGCTGATGGAGATGGAATTAGAGGAACTGATTGCAAGGAAGACGGTGCAGTATGGCAAGATGACTGCAACACTTGCACATGCATGAATGGATGGGCTGCATGTACACTCAAAGGATGTGAAGCATTCCAACAAGAAGATCAAAGTAAGTATTATGCAAAATATAAAAATACAGTAGGACCCCGTTAATCCGGACACGCGGTAATCTGGAACACTCGGTTCAGGATTCTCCTGGCGATCCCCCATGGAGAATGCAACATTAAAAAATTATATCGTAATCATCACTTCTTAAAATCATTCTCGCTGACCCCGAGTAAAATGAAAACTTGGAAAATGCTCAGAAAAATGTAAATTTAAATGTTGTTATGTTCAGGCGCATTGGACATGCCAAATGGCTTTTACAACTGTAAGTAGTGGTAACACGGGGTCGATTTCATCGGCTGTACTAGGGTCACAGCGGAGCCAACAACGGACGATAGACAGCTGATTTCGAAAGAGTGGCATTGCATTATTTATCGAGTTTATTTAGTTTATTGTGATAAGCTTTATATTAATACAGACGAATCTATATAATTCGAAACCTAAAGCACCATAAAAACATGCGGAATCAATAATTGAAATGGTTAATTCCTGTCGCTGTACCAGGGATTTTTCACTATCGACATTGAATTGTTGAGAGTCGACTTTAATTGAATTATTAAACATTGAAATTCTTACATTTATCTCGGTCATTCACCTGTTTCTGATAAATATTAAAATTAATTACTTAATTGAATTTCTTGACAAAGATTGCCAGTAATTTTAACGGATGTTTTAGATACAATCTTTTCTTCGGATATCGGAATTTTGGTATCGATACTTTTCTTTCGATACTGGAATATCAGTATCGATAATTACTTTCGATTCAGAATCTAGAATGCCATAATTATGATTATTTTGCTACCAAGCTTACCAAATATAACGTAAACATTGTGATAACTGGGAAAATAACTATTAATTTGGTGTCCAAATACAAAATTCGTTGAACAGAAATGCGTTTCAGATACCAGGGAACATTTGTGGACTCGTGTATGTCTGTCGTCAAAACTTTCAAGAAAACTACTAATTCAGCTTTAAATAAAATTCGGATGCAATGTCAAAGTTCACATCGTAGCCCAATGTTACTAATTAAAACCATTTTAATTACAACCTTTTGGGCACGCAATGCTTTCTCTCACGCACGCACTCAATCTAATTATACTCATGTGACTTCTGAGAAAGCTTTTTAACCAATAATTAGTGGTAAATACACACATTAGTTTTATTTGATTGACAACCATACTAATGTTTTATATTACGGTTTGTTTCAGAAGCCGACATTGCAACAAGAAGAAGGCACATGGATTAAAGATAGATTGACAATTATAAATCATCACTCCAACAGGACTTTACTTTCAATTTTCTTTCATATAAATAAAACAAGCAAAAACTTCTCACCTTAAGGTTTTTTTTCTTCTTTTTCCCCTCATTACACACACAAAAAAAAAAAAAAAAAAAAAAAACTCTAAGCAACTCTTACCAAACTTTCTGATACATACAAGTACATAGAGACCGCAAATGAAGAGCTTTATGATTTCTCTTATCAACTATATACAAACGTTGATTAAATCAGCCTAATAATTTAGTCTCCATGCGTCTGAAAAAACATTTCTGTTTCCAAGCTTACCGAGGGTAACTGAAGCTATGAAATACATAGTTCTCAAGGACGATTTTTTTTAATCTCTTTAATTTCAAAAATTCTAAGACAGTAATCTCTTTCAGACATCAGGGAATTTTTTCGTTTCCTGTCTGTGTGTCACTCAATGCAAACCAACAATCTTAAAAACTACTCGTCCGATTTTTTTTAAATTTGGATGGGTAACCATAATCAGCCCATTGATGGTCCCATGTAATTGTATACCTTCTGCGCCCATTTCTTTCTCGTCCATCTGCGCACAAACATACATTTATTTACACCCATATTTTCAAAAGTACGCATATTATATTTTTTATAAAAAGTTAATGGGATGTCGAAAGAAGGCCACAGATTAATTTCAAACATATGCGTTCTTTAAATTCTTCTAAATTAATAATTTAATTCATGTAAAAAAATATATATATAAAAAAAAAGTTTAAAAACGGCGTAAAATTAAATAAATTTGTCATCGACATGAGGAAGCTATGCAGACTTTTTTCAAAATTACTCAATTGAACTCAGAGGACCTCCAATTGTGTAAATCCATCAAAATTCGAAATAAATTGTTTTTGTTTTCACAATTCTTTCTTCTTATGTATACAATATTTATATGAGAAAGTAAAAAGGAGTTTAATTAAACATTCCCACCCACTCCCTAAAAAAATAGGATTTCAATTTAGTCGATTAAAATGTTGCCTTTTAGAAGGATGTTAAAAAAAAGGACGAAAGCGCGAAGGATTCCAGGTAAACAATACAATGTGACTTGAAGGGGAAAACAAACAAGAAAATCTTTTTCTATTGAAATAAGAAAGCTTTTCTTTCAGGTAAAAATCTTTTTGAAGACTACTTGACTTTCTAAAGCCAAATGAAAAGTTCCTTTCGTTTTGTTTAAACAGTCAGAAAAAGTAATTTCACTTCAAATTTGTATCAAGATTTGTTCTGTGAAAACTGTTAAAGTAAAGTACAATTAGTAGCCAAAAAGTAAAATTCAGCATTTTAACGTAATTGCATTCTTGAGGCATTTCTAACTTATTAAACATTTTCCCCGATATTATTAGTTATCTATTAATGTTTTTAAGAAAAATAATTTTAAAGACTACATTAAATAAAAATGAAATAAAATATATAATTATTACTAATAAAGAGAAAGGCGTGGATAGTATATTAAAGAAGAATATGATATTAAAGATAACACATACATTATTAACAACAAACCATCCATATTTCATAAAATAATATCAGCATTTTTTCAAGATGTAGATAGATAGGTGTAAATACTCTGAAATGTACGTTTGGGTGCATGAGGGAGAGAAGCCAATGAGCGCAGAAGGTTAGAACTTATATGTGACCAATAATGTGCTTATTATGACCTTCCATCCAAATTTAATAAAAATTGGACGATTAGTTCCTAAGATATTATGATGGTTCGCTTAAATTGAGCAACAGACCGAAGAGAGACACGGAAATAAAAATTTTCCTCGATGTCTTAAAAGGATTTCTGTCTCAGAATTTTTGAAATCGGAGACATAAATATTTCGGTCTTCAGAACGATCACATACATTCTGTTACCTTCGGCAAGCAATGTACTAATATATTGTAATAATTTGAATAAAGCTAAAAATATTTGTTTAGTATAATTAACCACCTAATAGCTAGTTTAAATAAATCAACTCTTATTAATTCATAAATTTATTCTAAGATATTTAAAAAATAAGAATAATTAAAACCTTTTATGACAATATTAGCAGAAAAACCCAACCTCATTTAAATATCCATAGATATTTTGAATGAAACGAAAATATTTTCTCATTATAAATACAATTATTCACAAATTAATTGCCAAACTTTATTCATTAGTCTATAAATAAATAAATTAAATTAGAGTTTCGGGTACAGAAGAAAAAAGCAGTAAAGGAGATGAATAAATAATAAGAAAAAAGTAAAGAATAGAATGAAATTAATAAGCATACTGAAGAAATATTTATAGATCAACAAGAGACGTAAAAATTGAGCATCTTTTCACTAAATCCCGGATGAAGTGGATGTAAACAAAAGCCAAATGAATTGGTAATAATTGGTATTCAAAAGATATTAAAAAAGAAAAGGAAACGAAATTCAATGTTTTAATTAACCGCAATATTCGAGTGTTAATCTAAAGAAGTCTATCTAAAAAAAAAAAAAAAAAAAAAAAAAATCCAAAAGACAGAAATAATAATAAACAAACCATGGACCAAAAAAAATGATTTAAAGAGACAAACTTCTACGAATATACCGTGATAAGGACTGGGTAATTTAAAAATGTAAAGTAGAAAAGTTTATAATCAACCTTGAAAAAAAAACAACATTTAACTTAATGTAAAAATTTTACATAAAAACTAATTTAGTGGAAATATTTTATTCCTTTTATAAGTTTATTTGAAGTAATTAAAAGCTTTATTAATAATATTCCGTGGTACAATAGCCCGTAGAAGGCTTCCACTCATGTGTACGTAACCAGAAAGAAGCCAATAATAATGGCTACTTGACTTAATTAGCTAGTTGGAGAAACACCGAGCCAAGGAATCCACGCCGAAGTTCTAACGTAACGATTGCAATGAAACTTTATACACACGGGTCTAAAGCACAATTGAATAAAGGCATGGAACATTTCAACCTGATGCAAGTAGATGTTTTTGTGTAGTGAAGTGGTATATTTTATAATATTTTAAATGGAGTAGGCCGGGGAGTAATTGGGTTAGAAACTTGCTTTACTACAACCATCCTCTTTAACTATAAATTCATCATGATTAACGGTTTTCTCGATATTCAATACTTATTTATTGCAAGACGCTTGCATCAATGATAAAAATGATGCTTTCCATTTAATTGTGCCTTAACTACGCTAAGTATTAATAGTTAGAGTTATTTTTAATTTTGTCTCTCTTCTAGCTCCGCCATGTATAAGTAGTTAGCACCGTATAACTTAGCAGTGTGATTTTATAATTTATATTTAAATTGTAAGGAACTTCGTTCCTTAAAGGTGTCCCGCGAAACAACACGTATTTTTTTATTTTTGCTAAGACTTTCCCCTTTTATTCCAAACGGGATACAAGATGATAAAGTGCCCTTGTTATACGGCAACAATAACTTTTGATCAAAATTGTTTCAAAAGGTAAAATTCAAAGTTTAAACATCGAGCCAATGCGATAAGGTTTAGTACCTTATAAATTACGGTAATCATTCATTCTCCTATTTCCAGTTCTAGGGGATGGAAAAAATCGTTCGTGTCTCCGCTATTTCTCATTTCTACTTCGGGACAGATTCTCAATTCACATTTGTAGGTGGAATTGAGAAAAAATTGTGTGTGTGTTGGGTGAAAAAACGAAAATCAATAACCGAGGAAGTTGTGGAGAGAGAGGCGGGAGAACGGAATCACGTTAAGGAAGGGGGAGGGGGGAGAACAAGACAATAGGTTTCAACTATAACACGGCGGTATCAGCTGATTGATAACATGTCCAATACACTGACAGCTCTGTAACTATACACCCCCCTCTCCGCTCTGCTTTATTATACACAGCCGATACACGTGGAACACACGTGGACTTCTAGATACGAACACGTGGTACCTACACATGATTGGAAATGTAATGCAGGATAAGGGCAAAGTTGAAAACACAGCATGCAAACACGGCAAGGCAAACATAACACCCCCCTCTACCCTGTCGTCCCTCTCCTTCCTAATTCTGTCACATAGCGGCCGTGCCGTTACCAACCAAAGGAAATATCTGATATTGGTTTCAAGAAACCTACCTCGTAGCTACCGTACACTCATAACATTCATATGCCTTTCCATATGGTTTTCTCTAGTCCGGATACCGCAACCCTTCTATATTTTTATTTTTTTTTAGCTGGCCTACATTCTAAAGGTGAGGCAAGATGCAACTTATATTGGAAAAATTATTAGCTATTCCAAAAATACAATTTTAATTTAAACTATTATAATATATGTATGTGTTTTTTACTACCAGCATTAATGTTACATTACTCCAAAAATCCACAATATGAAGATTAAATAAATTTACCAAGTATGTCCATTAGCACACAAAAAGAGTTCGTAGGCAATTTAGCAAATGGGAAGAGTTTGTTAACCAGCAAAGTCGGACCAACCGTATCAAGATGGCGACCATTTAAGTGTGTTTGACTATAACTTTTGAACTATTTATTATAATAACGTATAATAAACGCTTTTATATGCTTTTTTTACGGTGCAGACGCAGTGAAACTACTCCGTAGTGTCTGACCTAATGATGTTTTGGACTATCCCTATAATATTTATGTTAAAGTTAATACATTTAATTTAACTGCAAAGTTTTAATTTTTTTTGTAGGGCGTTACAGACAGACAAGTGCAAGTATGTATAAATGTCTACGGGTCCAAACATCAACAATAATTTAAATAATCTCATGAAACCATCATAAAACACCTTCATCTAAATCTAAGATTACAGGAAATATTTAAACAACACACATTTGTGTGAGCCACGCTCTTACAAATAGTTCTAACAAAAGTTATCCTTCGGCATTTTGTATTATTAAAAATTTGTGACTCAGAGAAGATAAAAATTGTACTCTTTTCAGTATAGATCAGCTTGAAAAAAATATCAAGTTATCGTGAGACGCACAAGAGTCCGTTAAACAAGAAGGCAGAGACGGTGCGTATTTTCCATATCATACCCAAGTCAGGAAAACATCAAAACGACATCTGTCCCTGTAGTAGAAAACGTATAATGATGTTTCCCGAATTCGAGCAAAGGCATCCTAGTTTAAAGAAAGGAAATCATAGAGTTTATTGCATTTGCGTGCTGAACGTGTGTAGTTACAATTATGACTAGAGAGGTTAATAAACAATAACGCAACAATATTGTCACCACAATTTTTAATTATTAAAGAAACGCGTTACGATATTTATATCATCTTCAGTGTAAGCTTTAGCATTAGTAAGTGAAAGACTACTATTCTACATATTTACTTTACAAGCTTTTATGACTTAAAATAACAGTACACTTTCACATGCTACGCTAACACTTATACAATCAAGATGATATGTCGAAACTCATTTGTTTATTAATGTAAAACTGTGGTGACAATATTGTTACATTAGGGGGATGTTTGATACACGATCAAGCATTTTTCGCAAACCTGATTCGGGTATTTAGTTCATACACGTCAACCATCAAGATCAACATCAAACAGCCCCATACACGGTCGAAATGTTTGTGCAAACATCATGTTTGCGCAAATATTTATACCGTGAATGGAGGCCTTTAGCTTCTCTAGTCATAATAATTATGACGTGGTACCACAAAGTCATCTGTATTTACTTCTTATTGGAGTAGTTGGGTCATTTTGGGTGTAATAATTAAAATTTTTACTTTTCAATTATGGCTATATTTCGACCTAATCTTGGTCATCTTCAGGCCTAAAACATCGATGTTTTAGGCCTGAAGATGACCAAGATTAGGTCGAAATATAGCCATAATTGAAAAGTAAAAATTTTAATTATTACACCCTAAATGACCCAACTACTCCAATAAGAAGTGTTATAAATTAGGGACAAGTAGAAAGAAAACTCACATTTACGATAATACAAATCTAATAATACAAATGCCTCGTTGTGAAACGTCAACCTTGTTATTAAATTTATAATAACTCCACTTAGGCTTACACTAAAACGATTTATTAGTAAGTAACATTTCTATTGCTCGTGTCAGTTGTTTTGATCGTAACAAAGGTGATTAGACGCTCTCAAAAATAGTTTTTTTTTTTTTAGTAGATTTGAGCATTTTCTTTAATTTGAGATAAC
The DNA here is from genome assembly GCA_001010745.2 of Gerris buenoi. Lineage (NCBI taxonomy): Eukaryota > Metazoa > Arthropoda > Insecta > Hemiptera > Gerridae > Gerris > Gerris buenoi. The sequence continues at coordinate 789,480 of KZ651053.1, read as the reverse complement.
AATAACTCATAACGTTGTTTTATAAACGCTTAAAAGCAGGAGTCAGAAGGAAAAACAAAGTAATTTGTCATGTGTATAATTACATATTTTCAAGTACAAAGCTTCTCGTAATGGGATAACGAGCAAACGAAAATAATCACAATATGAAACAGTTTAATGTCTTAATCAATTAAAATCACGTCTTGAAGAAATCAATGTAAGGGAGAAAAATAATTAATCTGGGAAAAAATGATTAATTATACAGATGTCTCATAAAAGACAAATGTAATGATTAGTTTTCTTTTTTTAAGTTTAACTGGGATATTTTATTGTGAACAATCATTAATTAATGTTATTTTTTTAGGAACAATTAGTTTTGAGAAGCAGTAATTTAATTATATCAACGATAGTTATAATATAACTAACTATTGAAGTTGAAATAATAAATAAATATCCACTCTAGATTAGTTGAGTCTATTAAGGAATTTTGAATTTTGACTTTTGTGTAATTTTGATTCATCTTTAAGTCAAGAAAAAGACAAGCACCATTTGACTAATTCCATCAAAATAAATGTTAATTCATGCCTTATAAATATAATACCCAGAACACATTGTGTCCTGCTCCAGAATTCTCATGCCTAGTTAGTTTCTCAGCATGAAATCTCTCTTTTTCACTAGATATTTAAGAAGTTATTCTGCTAATCATTGATATTATATAATATGTATTTGGATGCAGATAAAAATAATTTCTTTAATGTGACTCAATGGTTGTAAGAGCACTGGAGCGAAAACTAGAGATCTGAGATCTGTGTTCGAATTCTGACACCAAAAGTAATTTCTAAATATTTTCATTTCTCAACACAATCTTTATAACTGATTAGTATTAAACATTAGCTTTTTTAAAATAACTAGATCGGGTTTTAGGACCGGATGGTCGGGACATCTGCACTATCAAAAATTTACAATAGCTAAGCTACGGTAAGACGAACTGTTGATAGTTAGTGTACATTTGGTAAAAGAAGAGGACGAGACAAGATGGAGAATGCTAAGATTTTGGGTACACAAGATAAACAGGAAAAGACTAAGTTTTGACGAGTTCTACACCTTGTTTCCTGATCTTGTTAAGGACTTATTACTTCCGAATGACTTATAAGAAGTTTGAATCTCTTCAAAAACCTTGTGGAAAGTGAACGATTCAAGGAAAGATCTACCACAATCAAATTAGATACATCAATCTTCCTAAAAATCAGTTGTAGTCAACTGCACTATGGCAACGGTGTAAGTCCCGAGCAGCCAGCCAGGACGGTGCGAACACTACTCCAGAAATGCAGATGCGTAGTAGGTACAGTCGGTACGGCAGTTCGGAAACGTCGTGTTTCATGGAAAAATTCAATATCCCTGACTTTACGAACGGCGGAAGGTGCCAGTCCTCCCTTTGCCCACCTTCCCGCCGAATTGGAACTCTAAAACTAAATGTGAATTCAATTATAGGTTATCTCCTTTTTAATTATTATAAAATGTATCACTTCATTACTCAAATACTACTGCTTGTATCAAGTTGCAATTTTACATACTTGTGTTTAAATCTTACTTTAGACGATGCATATATGAATTTTTATTAAAATCGTTGCGTTAGGACGTAAGATATCGGTAAAAAGGTTGTTTTCTTTATTTTAAACGTTTAGGTCCGCTTTAATAGTTTCAGCGATCTTTATTAATTCATGGTGGTGTCGCTGTTGGTTTTACTAAGAAATGTTATTTGTAAAAAATGTTCGTCTCATTGAGTAGGTGATGATAGAATTTTTTCCCGTCCTGAAATTCCAATTTTAAATTTGAAGCTCACGTTTACGCGAGCATTGCGCGCGAACGCTTGGACGGATCACGCTGTCCAACGAACTTAGCCTGAGTATTAGTAAAAGGAACATGTATCCCAAACTTCAACTTAATGGGTCAACTTTTACTTAAGTTATCGCCGGACACGTAAACAGACAAGATGAATATTTTGTTGAATGTAAGAAGTTCGCTTACGCTCGCTTCAATTAACTTTTAAAAATTGCCGTGCCGCCCTGGTGCGCGCGAGGCTTTATGGGCTGATTTTGATTTAATGATTAATTTGATTAAATTGGGGCAGCAATTTTTTTAAAATGTTGTGATGAACTTTATCGATAGAAAGACGATACCAAAAAAGTTATAAAATATTTATGCTACCGTCTTGTTTTTTCAATAAACTAATGTAACTAATTTTCAATATTATTATCAAATTATATTCACCATAAAATATGCACTTTAACTACCAAATGGGGAAAATTGAATTGGTGAACGTATGGTTGTATGAGAACCTATATATTTATTCTAGGCATTAAAAACATAGCGTGTACTGAAAGTATATTTGTATAAGCAAAACTACTCTATGAAGATTTTACGATGAGACAAGTCCATTTTTAAAAGTGCATTACATCCTTATACAATCCTTAGTTTTACGCTGGAAAAAAAACTAAATCGTTAACTGTATTAAATTGTTTAAATGTTCAATAAATCTGGATACCAAGATAATGGACATCATTAGGCTAGTAATATAAAGTTAGTATCGTCTATAAATTTGAACTGGCCTTTAGAAATACGTAGCCTAATTGAGGGTGTTTTGAGAACGAGAAGTATAAATGATTCTGGATACTTCTCGCCTCCATGATTTTTGACCATTACGACCATAATGTTAAGAAGAAAAAAGCAATAAAGTTTAATTGGACTCTAGTTTCTTATGGAACTAATCAATAGACCACAGAAGAATCCACTTTTATTTACGGACTTGAGGGCATTTAATGAGTTTGAGAAGCAGAGGTGTAATAACAAGTAGCTCGAACAAAAGGTAGAACAACCTCTTCTCGTAAGAATAGAAGAAAAATACTCTTTCTGTAGGGTAGAAAAGTTAAAGATATCGGAGAAGGGGTGGAAGCGGAACAAAAGACCGAAACGTGTAGATAGGATAGCCTCAGATAGGGCGGGAAAAGCTGATGAAAGAGGCGGGATAAGGGTATAGGTAGATATGTTTGAACCAATTGTCTGCCTTTTCAAATACTTTCCCCGCGCCTCGGGGGTGCCTTAAAACCTATCAGCCTCGCCGAGTCAAAGAGAAACCATCGAAACCCAACAAAACTTCCAAAAAACAAAAACAAAAAAAAAAGGCGTTTGTTAACAGATCACATCAATACTTTTTCCCATAACAAAAACTTAACAACAATCCCCCCTCAAAAAAACCAAACAAACAAAAAAAGACAAATCCAATACCTCGCTTATAAAGAACACAAAACCAACCGAAAAAAAACAGTTTTAAATTTCAACCAATTTTCTAAACTCTAACTAAACGACCCTCCTCCATCTCTGTCGACACACCGAGCATTCATTCTACTCAAAGCATCATTTTTCAAACAACTAGTTGTGGAGGGGAAGGGGGGGGGGGTTGTACTGACAACGTCAAACTAGGAAGAAAAATGAGTAATCAACGATGTTAAAAAAAATTAATGTTGGTAAAAAGAAAAGGCAGGGGTCTGGACGAGGTGATAATGATTGCAATCATCAACAAGCACTAGACATTTGTCACTCCGATGAATACAACCCCAATTTAAAGTAATATTTCATAAAATATCTTAATGACCAGAAAACAAGAACTAAGTCTTTAAAAAACCGTACTCAAATGTTTTATTTTTTTTTATTTTTATTGGATCTATCTTTTTTTGTAAGAGTTTTCATTCATAAAAATAATTTTCCGAGTTTTAAGGATTAAGATATTTATCAACCTTAATAAAATTTAACACCATTAAAATTTTTATGCATCGTGGAGTTTAAAAAACACAATGTTAAGCTTTCTCTAGATGTTAAGAGTCATATTATTGACTAAAAGTAATAATAAACTGTAACTAAATCAGTACATTGATTAAATATTGATTTGCCTTAAGTAATTTATTAGTAATGTTGTTAATTCCAAAAAAATTAAAAAGAATTTATTCATTACTTTGAATTAAAATCACGATATTTGACTTCATAGAGTACATACTTTAATCGTGGTGGTGTTAATTTTAAAGCAATTACACACTTAGAATGTTGATTAATGTATTAAGTAATGTTTTTTCCTTTGAGTTAACATCACAAAAATTAATTTCACAATGAATATCGAAGTGATAATAACTTAAGCTAAAGTCAACTGTATTACAGATTATGTTATGGTTTGTTAAAAATTAACACAGCGTGTGTAAACATACTATGTATACCAATTGCTAAATGTTATCTCTACTGCGATTTTTATTTATAAGATCACGATATTAAGCGGAACAATATATTTCATTCATTTCTATCATCACAATTTATTTCCTTCATAATTTCTACCATCATAATACTAAATAGAGCAGTGATTCTTAAGGTATTTAACTGCAATGCGATAGTCATTCATAACATCACAATATTCAATTGAACTGTGATTCTTACGGTATTTAACTGTAATGCGATAGTCATTCATAACATCACAATATTCAATTGAACTGTGATTCTTACGGTATTTAACTGTAATGCGATAGTCATTCATAACATCACAATATTCAATTGAACTGTGATTCTTACGGTATTTAACTGTAATGCGATAGTCATTCATAACATCACAATATTCAATTGAACTG
>KZ651053.1:753192-768433 GCA_001010745.2 Gerris buenoi | reverse complement strand
AAAATTTTGGGCGCACCCCGGGACCTGCTCCCAGGCTGATTGCCAGCTACGCCAGACGGCGTTGACAGCAGCCGTCTTGGCATCGTCTAGCTAAATACATATAGGGTCGAAACTTCTCACAAATAAAGTAATGCAAATCTACTAACTTTGATTACTTTTAATTACATCTTTAAAAATAATCCATCAAGCACAAACTAAATAAGGCGCTTTTAAGGGACAAATCTTATCAACAGTAGGTAGGTATTCAACGATTATATAAAGAGCTCTACCACATTAAGCATATGTTGTTTAGAAAAAGAATTTAAATAAATGGACACTATCACGATTTAAAATATTCTATTAATTAGTGTTGCACATAACTCATTCGCTTACCGAAGGTAAGCTCGAATGCAAAAATGTATACAAGAAAGTCGGTCTCTGACCGATTTTTTTTTTTTTTTTGCTATTGATACTTATAAATATATTTATTGATAACAACAACGATTGAAATGTAATTGTATATACGAGTACAATAATAATAATTTGTCACAATTGTAGGAGATCTAGTTTTGACTTTCATTATTAGCCTCCTTTCTTGGGGAAATAAAAATAATTTATGGCATTTGGTTTATTATTTTATATTAATTTGTATTATGTTATGCAAAACAATAAGTGGGTTAAATTTAATACTTAGTTGAAATTCAAATATTCTAAATTACAATATTTTATTAATTTATTTCGTTTGTTTAAATGTAGGAGTAGAATTTAATAAATTTAAAGTATCGAATATATTTATTTTTGTTATAGTAACGTTGCTTTTGTTAACAGCATACTTTATGTTTATTTTTTATTGTTTTAGTTTAGTATTTATTTATTTGTTATTAGTTTTAGTATATATATTTTTTGTTAGATTACTGATATGTTTATGTATATAGTTATTATTGTATTCGTAGATTCAATGTTTTTATAAAAAATTGGTTCGAAACTACTCACACCAACTTTCTCTTATAATATTGGCGCCAGAGCCCTTAAACGTTTGTTTTCGATTTTTAACAAAATCATTTTTTTTTTTTTTATTTATGTTTTGGAATCTAGATTTTTCTCGGGAAAACGGCCTGTATCGTTATATTCGTATTTAAATGGACTACATTTTAGATTTTTTTTAATCAATATCGTCGGAACAGTATTCGAGAAGTATTTTCTTTTTTCACGTTTATTCCAAAACAAAAAATTGGGAATTTAAGATATGAAGATCGTGGTTGGCCTGCTTCTACTATTAATAGGTTTGAAGTACGTATATTGACTGTCAAAGAAGTTACATTATGCATTTTGTTGAAGACTGACTTGTGCACTTCTGTAATCTTTAGAATTTCTAATTATGACTAAGAGTGGTTAATGCTCTTCCAGTCATTCAATTGAACTATAACTTGGCACATAGACTCTGTACTGTACCAATACAAAAACATTATGTCAAATTTTAGGCTCACAATTATTTGACGTTGCTTTTAATAACCGAGATTATTATGAAAATTTTCAAAACCTGTTTTTATATGAACATCTTGCCAATGACTCGAACCAATATGCATACATATTATAGAGCAGGGGTTCCCAAACTTTTTTAGTGGCGTACCACTAAATGTGTCTTGAATTTTTCATGTACCACTAATGTTTATACAGGAATATCCAGGACTTTNCAAAATGCATAATGTAACTTCTTTGACAGTCAATATACGTACTTCAAACCTATTAATAGTAAAAGCAGGCCTACCACGATCTTCATATCTTAAATTCCCAATTTTTTGTTTTGGAATAAACGTGAAAAAAGAAAATACTTCTCGAATACTGTTCCGACGATATTGATTAAAAAAAATCTAAAATGTAGTCCATTTAAATACGAATATAACGATACAGGCCGTTTTCCCGAGAAAAATCTAGATTCCAAAACATAAATAAAAAAAAAAAAAATGATTTTGTTAAAAATCGAAAACAAACGTTTAAGGGCGGCTCTGGCGCCAATATTATAAGAGAAAGTTGGTGTGAGTAGTTTCGAACCAATTTTTTATAAAAACATTGAATCTACGAATACAATAATAACTATATACATAAACATATCAGTAATCTAACAAAAAATATATATACTAAAACTAATAACAAATAAATAAATACTAAACTAAAACAATAAAAAATAAACATAAAGTATGCTGTTAACAAAAGCAACGTTACTATAACAAAAATAAATATATTCGATACTTTAAATTTATTAAATTCTACTCCTACATTTAAACAAACGAAATAAATTAATAAAATATTGTAATTTAGAATATTTGAATTTCAACTAAGTATTAAATTTAACCCACTTATTGTTTTGCATAACATAATACAAATTAATATAAAATAATAAACCAAATGCCATAAATTATTTTTATTTCCCCAAGAAAGGAGGCTAATAATGAAAGTCAAAACTAGATCTCCTACAATTGTGACAAATTATTATTATTGTACTCGTATATACAATTACATTTCAATCGTTGTTGTTATCAATAAATATATTTATAAGTATCAATAGCAAAAAAAAAAAAAAAATCGGTCAGAGACCGACTTTCTTGTATACATTTTTGCATTCGAGCTTACCTTCGGTAAGCGAATGAGTTATGTGCAACACTAATTAATAGAATATTTTAAATCGTGATAGTGTCCATTTATTTAAATTCTTTTTCTAAACAACATATGCTTAATGTGGTAGAGCTCTTTATATAATCGTTGAATACCTACCTACTGTTGATAAGATTTGTCCCTTAAAAGCGCCTTATTTAGTTTGTGCTTGATGGATTATTTTTAAAGATGTAATTAAAAGTAATCAAAGTTAGTAGATTTGCATTACTTTATTTGTGAGAAGTTTCGACCCTATATGTTTTTTATTAGGTCATCTTCTTATCACATCTTTTCGTACAAAAAATTACCTTATAAAATACACAAAGGGTCGAAACAATCTGACAAATGAACTAATAAAAATCCACTAACTTTGATTACTTTTAATAACACCATTAAAAAAATCCACTAAGACCAAATTTAAAGGTGTTTCATTTTATCAACGTTTTTCAAATAAAAGGGACTTATTTCAGTTCATTGTTATTAAACGCTGTAAATAAGTTAATATGAAATGTTCAGTACGTTCGAACAAAGAAGAAATAAATTATTGACTTTCAATGTTTAAAGAGAAAAAGGCTTTTAAATGTAAATTCAATATTACTATCGATAAATTTATATAATAAAAATTAAAAGTTGTTTTTATTTTTATTCTTCAAACCCCTTTATTTGGTTTTGAACGTGGGAAAATTTATAGTTTTGGAAAAGCATGAGTATAGTATGGAATCCGATGAAGTCCTATAAGGTGAAGTAGAAAATTTACGACATACTGAAACACAAGTACCAACCGGTAAAAACTAGGTAGCAGGAGTATGAAGCTATCCCAAGAAAACTCGGTAAATAACCCGCGCCTGTTTCACAGCCCGGGAAATTTATGAACTGACCGATATGGAGACACGCCACCAAAACTACACGCTCCATAGTAGCTTCCCTTATTTTTTTTATAGGTGTCGTAAATTTATAAAAAAGTACGATATAAAATACGAACAAGTAACTCTGTGAGTGGCTAAGCTATAAAGCTTCCAGTATACCAGGAAAAAATATTTATACATTTATCCCCTCCTCAAATAAAACCCTATATAACACGAATAAAATAAGGAAGTAGCTGATAAAAGATGTAAGAATAATAACTAAAAATCACAGAATTAAGTAAGAACCACGCAGTTAAACATAAATAATAGATAGGGCTAGTTAAATATTAATCCAGCCAGAATAACACAAATTTATAATATTAAAGCTTGAATCATTTCTATGAAATTAAAAAAGTTAACAAAGTTAGTATATAATTGTTTAAAGGAAACAATTGCTGTTGGATCAAAAAAGCATTAAGGAATAGATTGACTACCTAAAAAGTTAATTTATTCAAAAAGATCGCATTAATGAAGTTATAAAATTATGTAAACAATATCCTAAATTGATGAATTATAGGGTCCTTCTATCCTTATTTCAATCACCAATTCGACTAGTGTATAGGATATTTCATTGATAGAAATGCGGATGTTTCTGACTGAAAAAACACCGATTTCACTAACAATAAGTTTATCTGGATCTGGTAGCGTTATTAGTATTAGTATCATATCGAGTATACGAGTACGTAGTGATTTACGTAGTAGCATTAAGAAAAATAATAATGTTAAAAGCAATGCAGCGCAGAGCAAGGAGAGAGTTATTTTAAATAGTAATTGTTTTATTTCTTATATACTTATATAGATATTTATAACTCAGGATTAGGATATTAGTGTAGTAAATATATAGATTTCTCAGTTCAATTCAGTGTAACAATAATTTTACATCTAAATACCTTAGTTAAAATTTTGAGGAATATTCTCATAGATAATAAAATTTATTTTATTCTAAAAAAAAAAGAAATCATACAACCTAATATATATATATATTTTATCAATGGTCATTTCAGGTTATTGATGTTGCTCAACAAAAATTAGCTTTAGTGACTTTTTTTAAATTAAACTGATAGATTTCCTCATTATACTACTCTATTTCTATATAAAAGTTCCTTATCTTGTTAAATTTAAAAAAAATAATTGTACGTCATAAAAACAGCAATTTTTATCAACTCTATTTATATTTAGCACTTAATTTGTATTGAATATATATTAATTTGTCTAAAATTTGTTTGGAGTAAATCCTATACATCTTATAAAGCACATGTTTTAGCGTAATGAGATGCAATCAAAGCCTGATTGCAGCCTAAGCTTGAGTCCCTAAGTCCTCAAGTGAACATTACAAAGTTTATCGAGTTGAAAACAGTTGATCCTCGAGCATCAAGGAAAGAAAAGAATTGGGGCTCAAGGAAAAGACACGGAGAAAGGCATGATGCAGGAGGGATAAGGGTCTAGGAGAGTCAGGGGCTCGTCCCACCCCCTCAGGAGGATCGATGTACCACCGGGTAAAACTAGGCGGCAAACCATCCCAGTTTTCACCGAGGATATTCAACCAGATATAAAACATTACCCTTCCAACTGTAAAGCCCGAATTACAGATACCGCCTTCCCATAACACAAATCCTTTGTGATAGTAACGATATTGAACTCGGCAACTACACCAGCTTGGACCAAAAGAAAAAAAAACTGTTCTAGACTTCAGTTCTAGAATTTGCATAGGGTGAAGAGAGAAAGAGATAGAAAACAAGAAGGAGATCTCCGACCATTTAAAGGACTAATAAAGTCCAAGAGAAACTTTGTGCTCTTGACAGAAGCCTTTCCTAAGCAACTGCTTTCCCTCAACAAAGTACCTCTCCTTCTGAAAACAACGAGAAACTAAGAAATGTTCACTTCAGCTAGTTTCAACTTAAAGCACAGCTCTGTTCTTTCACTTAAACAATATCTCACCAAATTTATTATGAATAATTTAAAGTATTTTACAAGAAAATACGCCAACTGTTAGTAAGTTTATCAGGGAAAATGTGAGACTAAGTTATCGATATAATTTATTCTAATAATTAATAAAGGAACCCCTGAAGACTTAAAAAAAAAAACAATTTTTAAGAGTTGTTATAACTATAGAAAAACATTATTCTGTGTATCTAGCCAATGTCATTTAACTAAAGAAAATTATTATTTCGTAATAATATACACTAAAGCATAATCATTAAGTAAGGCCTAAGCATTCTAAAATATTTGTTAACAAATTTGCAAGTGTTTTTTTTATAAAGAACAAAGATAAACACACGCAACTATATAGGGGAGACTGTTGTACCTTGGATCAAAATTTACTTTTGTATTTTTTAAAAAGCCATTTTTTTAAATATAATAACGGAAAGTCTCTCCTTGATAACACCATTATTTCTTCACACTATGTGTTTTTTGAGAATTTAAATATTAAACAGTTCTAGGGGAAAAAAATGTATTTATATTTTATTAGTGATCAATGGTACAAGACCATAATGTATCATTGATCACGTCTTGGTATTCCTTGGATCATCAACGTCATGTACCTTAAGGAAGATAAAATGAATTAAAAACAACATTTTTAAACACGAATTTGTATTGTATAATTTTTAATTGTTTATAAATGTTTTAAAAATTAGTTAAAATCGTTAAAAAACGTTAAAGTTAGAAAAGTCTTTTTGGAACCTCAACTGCCCATTAGTTCTAGCAGAACCACTTAATTCGATTTGGGTTGGTATTTTTACTACAATATTTTCCAGCATAGGACATTGTTCTGATCCAAGGTGCATGATGGTGCATTTTTCCAAACTTAACCTTCTCAAAACTCTAGGCTCTAGGTTATGTTTAAAACTGAAATATGGCAAAACAAATTACTCACCAATAAGTAGTGATTTAGATACAATGTGATTTAATAGACAAAACACAATTGTCGATTTAAAAAAAAAATAAAGAGTAAAACCAAAAGTTGTTACTTTTTGAGGTAAAAAAAATGTTATTTTTATTTTATTCGAAAACAACAGGACATGGACAACAATTGTCAGGCGTCAGGCTTGCAAGGACTTGAATAAGTATAAGCATTGTCTTAGTACAACTTTGTCACGTAGATAGCAGCATCTTCCAAGAAAATGAAGGGTGATCCAAGGCACACTGTGATCAAGGTACAACGGTCTCCCCTATATATATATATATATATACTATTTGTGTTAGTGAGGTATAGTTCAATAACCATAATAATATGTTTAGTCTATTCATCATTTCAAAATAAAAATTTTAACAGAACGAAGAGAATTTTAAGTCTAACAAAAAAAAAAAAAAAATCACATGGAAGTACTTGCCCCAAGTACTTTTTAGGGTTTTGTAGATGAGTAAGCATACCCATTACGTAATTATGATTTCTGGTCTTCGATCTCAAGAGTCCGGGTTCGATTCCCCGGGGGGTCACAATGTTTTTTATCAGTAATAAACCAATAAGGAATGCAAACTTTAAAAAAGCAAATATATATTTGTGTCCTACTCTTCAGCAGCTTTCATTTGATACCCCACTCAAAAATTAAAAAAAATGTAAATTTTTGAGTTTACCACATTTTTTTGAATTGCGCATGCGCAAATCTAATTATGGACTTCTGTATATTTTTCCTCTGGTTGGGTCAAAAAATTCCCCAGGGTTCCAAATTTCAGCACTTTCGCTTGAACGGTTCGGGCCCTATGAACCAAAGAGCGACGGACGGACGGACACATCACCCTCGGCATAAGGGTTTTGAGAAGTATCTACAAAACCCTAAAAAGAAAGAATGAGCTCATGAACTCGTAGGTAGATACACAAAAGAAAAAAATATGAAAGTGTACATCACAAAGGTACAAAAAGTAGGAGTGAAAAAGTGAAACTTCTAAATGAATGGAACAAAAAATGTTTAACAGTCTGTCCACGCATAGGAAGTGTAATATAGTTATGGGTGTAGCTTAGTCTCATGTTGTATAACTAGCAGTTAGTGTATCAAGCTTATCATTAGCCAGAATTAGCATCAATGTAAAGTAACACTCATCTCACCATAATAACACTTACCTACTAATGAAATACATATACTAATAAAAACATATACATACTTAATTAACTTTCAAGTATTGTAACAGACATTCTTATCTTACTCCCTAATTAGTTCTTTACTAATTAATACTATTCTATATGAAGTTATTGATTTGAATGATACATATGGTTAGTATGGAATGTTATAAATACAATAGGACCCCGTTAATCCGGACAAAACTCAGGTAAAGCGTGTCTGGACCAGCGGGATTGCCGGATTACCGAGGTTTTTTAAAAAATAACATTTTTTTTTTTTTTTTAGCAAATAGTATATTGATAACTGCATTTGTACTAACGTTATATATGGGTAAATTATTGTACAGCATGAACGTAATACATAATACCATATAAAGGATAAACATACATAATATGTTCATTCCTACCAGTTATTTATATGTATTTTCAAGCAGAGTAAATAAAAATTTCACTAAAATATTATTAAAGTAGACGGGAAAAAAATTAATAATATAAATTAAAATAGTTTATAGAAAACACCATAAATTGTTACATATATTAATATTTTCTTTTTTAAAAAAATATTTCAATTATAAAATAAAAATTAATTATTTTCTTGTATAGAGGAATTACATTTTCCTCAACAAATTAATTTTTTTTTCTTTAAAATAAATTTTTAATTGAAATTGTAAACTACAATTTAAAACTGATTAAAAAATACTCTGCCAATTAATGTGGCACATAGCTTCCTCGCAAAGAAAATACCAAATTAAGAAAAATACCATAAATATCAAAAAGTTGGAACCGCGCGGCACTGTTCCAGTAAATATTTAATAAAATCGGAGAACAACAAGCGCCAAAAGTTAGCGCATCTATAATTTATTTAATAAAAAATATAAAACTGCAATCAAATCGTAGAAACCTCTGTACAAAGGCCGGGTCACACCTGTCCGCACCGTGCACGCACCGTATGACGGCCGTGTGTTGGGCAACACTCGGTGAGGAATAAACCTAAGGAAATGTAAGGCATGGTCCACACCTTTCCGCACCGTGCTCTCACCGACATTTGGATTATTTTTGTTTACTTTTGACATTTCCTTAGGACAACACACGGCCGTCATACGGTGCGGGCACAGTGTGGCCCAGCCTTAAACCGGTCTTTTTTATTCCCCCCCCCCCTTAAACTAAAAATAACACAAAATATAATATAACAAAAATTAATCTACGATGCAAGAGCTTTTTAACGATATACATCACACTATAAAAGATTAACTTTAACATTTGTACCCCTGTACTCTAAAGGTACCAAAATTATATTTTTAAAAAACAAACAATACAAAAGGGCATTCATTTAACTAATAAATACATATAAATAAAAAAACCTAGTATCAAAAAAGTATTTAAACCCTTTAACCTACAACAAAATTATAAATCGGTACAAAAGTACATGCACAACATTTTTAAAAAATCAACAAATAAAATAGCTTTAATGTACATATCAAGGCCTTTAAAATGATATACGACACAATATTAAAAACCAAAAAAAGTGGTCACGTGACACGGCGCACGGGAAAAAGTTTACTCTCATGTTCTCAGCAAGTAGGATGAACTAATGAAATAAAATATACTCAATTTAAAGAGCATTAGTGTGAGATTCAACCGCCGCAATCAGAAATAAAATCGGTCAACTATTATAGAATCTATGGCCATTCAAAGACAAAAATGGAAAAAAATAAAACCAAAAAATAACAAAATTATCACCATCTAAGGTACAACCGATGATGATTCGACAAAAACTCATAGGACTAAAGTTGTAGATCTTTTAAAATCAGTTACCACTTGTGTTATCCATTTTCTAGTACGACTTACCGTTTAGCTGCAATAAGCCCTCAAACCAGCTTAAAAATCAAGTCGGCCATTTTTATTTTTTTAAGGGTGGAAGGAGGGGGAAAAGTGAACTTTTTATAATTATTTTGGTTCACAATGTGGACGTTGCGCGTCGAATGGCGCAAACCGCAAGTCTCTAGCTCTTCTGGAAGTGGGTAAACATTAATGTCAGTCAGTGAGTCAGTGAGCCATGCGGCTTTGTAGTATAAGACATATTAATTTAGTACGATTTGAAGTGCGCAGAAGGTTGAAATTAGGCAGGTGCTATCTGCAGGCTACTTTCGACAAACCATAAAAATTTCATAAAAATCAGATGATTACTTTTAAAGATATGGCTGAAAATAAATGTATGTTTGTGTGCATGTGGAAGATAAACAAATAAGCGCAGAAGGTTGAAACTTATATGGGACCAACAATGGGCTAAGTATGACCTACCACCCAAATTTCATTAAAATTGGACGTGTAGTTTTTAAGATATGGTGGTTCGCAAATATTTGTGACAGACCGACAGACCGACAGACCGACAGACCGACAGACCGACAGACCGACAGACAGACACGGAACCAAAAATGTTCCCTGATGTCTGAAACGGATTTCTGTCTTGGAATTTTTGAAATCGGAGACCTAAAATTTTTTCGTTCTTCGGAACGATCACATAGCTTCCGTTACCTTCGGTAAGCTCGGAAGCAAAAAAACAATTTAAGGCTATTAGAAATAATATAAACGTCCAGATTCACTAGAATGAGTCTGGAATATAAAAGAAGTAATAAAAAAAAAGGAATTGCTTAGACGCAAATCATGAGTAAGTAATTTGCAAGTGGCCTTGCACAAGTGGCAAATAGGACCGAGTATTAGCAAGACAAAAGAGCCAGACACTCCTTGACAACAAAAATACACTGGAGAGATCAAAAGAACAAATTAGAAAGACACTTGGGACTTGGGGATGGGAAGCAAAAATGAAACAATTAAACTGAGATAGAAATATCAGAGAAGTATAAAAATAATAACTATTAACTAACAAATAAAAAAAGGCAAAAGCACTTCTTAAAATTTTATTTTTTTACAAATAAAAAAAAAGAAACCGAGAGTAATTTTATCATATAAAAAACAATTTTTAGCAATCAACTGCTTCAATTAAACCGCCATCAAGAAGCTGAAGACACGGATAAATGTAATCAAGATGTTATGTAAACTTGCTTTGAACAGTGTACAGAACGTGTAAGCAATTAAACATTTAAGTATACGTAGTAGAATTTAAAGTTAATATGAAAAAAATTACCATTGATGTAAATTAAAGAAACATTATCAAGTTACAATTATTTGTTTTGTTACATCTGTATACGAATATTAAAGTAATTTAAAATATATCATGACTTTTTAAAAAAAGATGTACAATATTTAAACTGATTACTGCAAGACTTATTACTTTAGCTTACATTTGCAAGTATAAGAGCGAGGAGGAAAAACGACTTGTTCAAACCTAAGTAATTAGGCCACTTATTTTCCATTTTGGGCCCATGTTCACTAAACCTATATAGAGTTCAGTCATTTAAGTCACCAATATACCGCTGAAGAAAACACGGCGAGATCAATGATGCCAATGTAAATTAATATGTATGGGCACGGGATCGAACTCGTGACCTAGACCTTGATACATTATAGATGGAGAGACACTGTCCTTTGATCATTATTAATATCTAAGTCACATCCTTTTACAGACAGTGATATTGAACAGTGTTGACCAGCAACTAAAATTTTATATAAATACGGGAGACAGAGACGGAGAAAATGTGTCTGTGTAAATATATATCTACAAATCTAATAAAACATGAAGTTAGAACCCAGCTGATTGTATTTAAGACCATCATATTGAACATGCCCTATCCTAACAAGATGTTACACAAGTCAATAAAAAAGTAAAAATTTATGTAAATAAATGCCAAATTTGNGTCTGTGTAAATATATATCTACAAATCTAATAAAACATGAAGTTAGAACCCAGCTGATTGTATTTAAGACCATCATATTGAACATGCCCTATCCTAACAAGATGTTACACAAGTCAATAAAAAAGTAAAAATTTATGTAAATAAATGCCAAATTTGATATTCAATAACATTCAAATGAGATTCACCGCAGTATGAATAATATGTTTGTGCAATATGTCATGCACATCTCATTACTAAAGGAAAAATATTCAGAGAAAAATCTAAAAACGGATTTAAACGAAGACAAGATCAAACTGTATAATTAGGTCTTAATATGGCGCCTATGACACCACGTCTACACGTAGAATCCATTAAAAAAAACAAGTTTATCTCCTTATGCATTGTAATTTGATCCAAGATGTCCTTCCTACTGGCCTAAATACTCGAGTACGATATGTATTCGACACGAATTTCAAGAGGGGCTGGATTTGAATAGGATGAGCACGCGATGAGAATAAAGCGGCCTGGAGGAATCAAGCTTTTAGTGGGACTGAACGTGGGCAGACAATGACAAGCCAGCGACATCTGCAGGTGTAGGGAACATCATGACTCACGAGCCGGGAATCTACTGGCCTCGCCCATCATCTTACCACGTACTTGCACAATGCACAACTCCCTTAGACGCTCAGTACACAATTATATCATCATTTTGAAATGCTATGCTATCACCTCGATGCTTATTGGACAGTTAACGGTAGAGAACTCCGGTCAAAAATAATTGTAAAAAAAAAACTTTTAAACTTCCAAGAGATACTAATTTGACATCTGATATGCTTGAATATTTAACTGAGACAATTCAAAAAGAAAAAAAAAAACTAATAATATTTAAGTTGAGTCCGTTATGCTTAAAAAAAAAGCTTGAATTGAAAATAATCTGCCAATTAGAGAGGCAGCTTCCTCGCATCCTATCATGTATTTTATCGATTTTCTGCATTTACAAGCCATTATTATCTAATTTATTTAACTCCAGTCCAATTTAAAAAAGTTTTTTTTAGCAAAATTTTCTTTAGATTTTGCATGCGAATTAAAGTACCAATTTAGTAATATTGACGGTTGATATGAATCTCAAAATTTTTAAAAATCAGATGCTTAAAGGATGTATGTGCTAAAGAAAACATTTCTGTCTGTCTGTCTGCTGTCTGTGCAGGCTCGTAGAGAAACTTGGCATGCATGTAGAGAGACATGTTCAGAAAAATTATGTCCCAAGACGAAATCAAGTAACGATTAAGGCTGTAAATTTTGGGGCCTAAATTTAAGTTCTTATGGAGTTCCAAAAAACTACAATTTCAAAAGACGAGAAGGAATGCATTCCCAGTCGGGGAGGAATTATTTGTACACAAATTGTGATTTAGGCTAGGCGCACACTGGGGGCAAAAGAGTCTGCGGGTTGTCTGCCCCGGTGCAAAAGACTGTTGGACGGCGACTTTTTTGTCGACAACCCGCAGACAGTCTGTAGACTGTCTGCGGGTTGTTTGCAGACTGTCTGCGGGTTGTCTGCAGACTGTCTGCGGGTTGTCTGCAGACTGTCTGCGGGTTGTCTGCAGACTGTCTGCGGGTTGTCTGCAGACTGTCTGCGGGTTGTCTGCAGACAGTCTGCGGGTTGTCTGCAGACTGTCTGCGGGTTGTCTGCCCCGGTGCAAAAGACTGTTGGACGGCGACTTTTTTGTCGACAACCCGCAGACAGTCTGCAGACTGTTTTGCCCCCAGTGTGCGCCTAGCCTAAATCACAATTTGCGTACAAATAATTCCTCCCTGACTGGGAATATTTTCATCAATATATTATTAGTTAAAAGTTGAGATAAAGTAATTAAAAGCAGAGTTTAATTATAACATTCAATTAAAAAGTTTAGTTTAACAATATAAAAAGCCCAGTATAAAGTACAAGGTAATCGTTATTAAATCCTATTCATTTATTGACACGACAAAGTTCCAGGGAAAATTGAAAATTCATTAAAACACGAATAGATACCTAATTCTCAAAAACTGAATTTATATTTAGTTTAGAAATCGTGTAAAAGATAGAGGATTTAAAGTTGAAAATAAAAAAAAATAAAATCAAGGGGGGAAAGTAAAGCGAAATTCAAATCTGATGGAATAATGTAGAAATGTAGAAATTTTTTCTCAATAAAGCTCTTCGATTCAAACCAATTAAATCATTTTCAATACATGTATAGAATATGTAACTCAATATCAGACACATTATACAATACATATCTGTTGGTACATACTATAATCTATTCATCTATACATATAGGTACATCACATAAATACACATAAACATATATACACATATAAATAACTACTATGTTAAAGAACAACTATATTAGTTCTTATTCACTACATAATAATGTAACTTCTTACTTCATGTAAGCTTTCTCTCATACTTTATTTTATTAGTTTTTCTGTTTCTTGTAACTTTTGGACGTTTGCATGTTTGTTATTTTGAATAATTCTTTAATATAATTTGATGTCTGTCAATAGATGCTCAAATGATGGTGACGTTTTTGTTCAGCGTCAAATTTCCTATAAGAACCTGAAGTGCTGTGGTTTTTTTTTCGGGAAAACCTTTTTTGCATTTGTACAAGAATTGATTGAGATTCTCTCCAAATAATTTCACGTCGGGTAACATTCAATCCACCATAATACTAGTCGGTTAATCTTAAACTTTAATAATGACATGTGAAAACTTGTGAAAAAGCAGAAGTTTTTCCTGAATTTGCCACATTTCTAACATACATTAATTAAGAGTAGAAAGCTCTGGAATTTCGAGATCTAATTTTAAAAAATCCAATTTTTCAAATGTATCAGAACTTAAAAGATGCTTAGTAGCTGATAATTTGAAAATAAATAAGTGATTCTGAAAGGTTTTTTCAGAATCTTTAAAATTGTTCCTTAGCCCAATTTTTCTATCTCATTTAGTTTTTGAGATATTTTTTGAAAAATTTCGTGAAAATATTTAAAAAAAGAAATAAATTGATATCTCGAGAACTATTGAGAAATGGGCATATGCTTATCCGACATTTTTTGTTGAATTTGACCCATAGAATCCGCCAGTTTCGTTGTGATATTTTATCGCGGGTCAACCTGTATAATATGTAAACACATAGAAACTGACCTGAACTCTTATTAAGGTTGTGGGCACAAGAAAATTTGGCTGCGAACTGTAGCATTTTAAACGAAAAGAGATAAAGTTATATGTATCGTACCGACAAATAATTTCATTGCATCTATTCACCATTAAGATTAAATGTTTCAGCAAAAATTAAAAATTGGAGTTTATGGAGTTCAAGAGAAATATTGATGATTGGTAAGTCAAGTGGTATCTGAATTTATAAATGCATATGCAATTTTTGTTTTCAGTTTTAAAATTGTTTGAAATAAAATAAAGAAGCAATTATATACGCTCAATAACATTTAAAAGACATTTGTGAAAGTAAGTAATGTTGAAATGTGTGAACAATATGATTTATGTGTGAACAGTCTTTTACATATCGGATTACAAATTAGATGAAAAAAACGGAAGCATCATTAAAGTAGAATCCGATTATCAGAAGTGTTATTTCCGCTCACCCAGACAGGTATAGGAGCGAGATTACGTAACTTCGCTACAATGTTTAAACTACCATCTCTTGCACAAACAATGGGCAAAAAAAAAAAAATAAATTAAAACAGTTTGTAAATAGCGAAGACTAACTCTCTAATAACCCAATGAGGTTCACTAACGAACAGCCTGCAATACTTCCAAGGGAACCCCCCCCCCCCCCCCCCCCCCCCCCCCCCCCCCCCCCCCCCCC
>KZ651053.1:732629-745109 GCA_001010745.2 Gerris buenoi | reverse complement strand
ATATATATATATATATATATATAAACTCTCGCTATAAAACATTCGAGGAATAATTAAGTAACTATTTTTTTCAATGATTCCACAAGGTGTATGAATAAATTAAAAAGAGAGTAAAATTTAATGTTTTGCAAAAGGAAGTAACAGCTGGCAACTGACGCAATTAGCAAGTCAGAGAAAAGCCTACATTTTGACAAAAGATAATAAAAAAAAAAAACATTTTTTAATACGAAAGAGCTCCTCGGAAACATGATATTTTTATTTATTTATTTTTTCTATTACATTTTAAATATACCTTCAGCATTATATTTAAATAGACTATAAATAAATTAATCATTGATGTTTACATAAATTTTAATAATATGTGTTGCCACCATTTTTTAAGGAGACATCTTAGTTTTTAGGGGAAAGCATCTGACAAGTTCAGACCTTAAATATGTTTTTTGAATGATTGAAAAAATGTTATGAGTTTGTAAAGCCAAACGAACAGAAATATAGTCGTTGAAATCGTCACGCCTCTATACAGGCGACGATTTTTTAAAATAAAAAAAATGAACATAAAATAGAAAAAAAAAGAAATAAAAAGACACCTCTATAATATGCTAAATAGATTCTTGTTTGATCAAATTAAACAATAAAATAAAAACCTTAGTAACACATTTACAATTTATTTAATATAATAATAAAAACTAAACATAGATATAATACTAAGGACTTTGGTATGATGTAAGAAAACCATGACCTTAGGTCAAGTATAAATTATATAGACTACATTATAAGTAAGTCTAAACAAATAACGAGGAACGAGGTAGCTTAGATTTCAAACCAACAAAAGGAAATAAATTGATCTACATCATAATTTGTGAAGTAGGGAAAAGTAGACAGTGCGGTATTCTGTCGTGCGGCAGAGTAAATACTTTGTCTAGGCTATGAGAGGCCACCAACAGGGGGGTTTGGCTTAACGTCCTTGCCGTAAGTCCGGCCAAGGACATTAAGTCCAAGACAGTAAGACAGACGGAACAAAGCACGGCAACCAGTGCCTTATACGGCTCATTCCTCCGTTCCCTTCACTCGTCTCGGCATCTGTACAGTACTCGGCCCAAGTAAACTCAAATCTGACTCTCCAATGAGAAATCCACTTAGTATTAGTATTAGACAAGCAAAGTTAAGTTGGGCCAACTATTAACTTAAAAGCCACCAAATAAGAAACATGTGCTAAAAATTTTGAACAATGACTTTTTAAAAGATTTATTTTTTCACAACATTTAAATGCTCCAAACCCAAGGTGATTCTAGCTATAAAAGGACAACTGTACACACCTTTCTACCTTAATGTATCATTTAGTTCATTAACACAGTTTAGAAAAACATACGTATTACAAATCGTTTTGGCAAAAATCTCTGCTCATTATAGCCAATCCAAATCAGTCTAATGATCTATTACTCAATCAGTTAAGTGTTTACATTCCTATTGCTAATTATGAAACTAGCTCAGACACTATCCTAAGTCGCATTCATCTATCCAATAATGTGTAAAAGTACGTGATTAATTCTACATTGTATGTATTGCAACACAAAAGTGAACATCATCGAACAATGGTACAACAAAAATCGGCCCGTAAAAACCGTACAAAACTTTATGGTAACTAATTTTATTTATTTATTAATAAACATACGTATAAAGTGTTCACCAGGTGATTGTTACCATTTCGGTTATTATCAGCGGGACTGAATTTACTTTAAATTTCTAATAAACCATATTATAGTCCACCCAACAAAAGTCTTAAAGGTTTGTGTGTTTGTCTCCTCCAGATATTGAGACTCCTGGCCCAGGAGTGTTAAAACTCAAATTATAAAATCGAATCTTACGATGAGTAAGACTAAATCTTATACAGAAAACTAGTACAATAAGTTCATCAGTTTTCTTAGATTATATTTAATTATTCATTTGCCTTAATAGTTAATTAGACGAAGATATATTATAAATTTTTAAATTGTGTTTGTTTTGAATCAGATGTTTACTGAATCAGATGTTGTGAACTATGTTCTTTATACCTCAAAGAGTGCCTCACTAGTGGCGGTTTGCCGTTGAGGACTCATAAAAAATTGTTTATAAATAAATAAATAAATACCATTTATATACACAAGTGTGATATTCCTTTGTAATTTACCAAGGTATATTGGACTAATATCTATTTTTAGACTAAGGAATATATAGTAATCTGTACATGTTTCTTTGTCTAAATACTATTAAGACAAAGGGATATGAAAGGGGGGGGGGGGCTTAAGTAAAAAAAAAAAAAAGTATTTTTATCATTATTATCCCGCAAACATTTTTAAAGAAAAACAACTAATATCGGAAAATTTGTACTTAAGTGGAAAGAATTTTTTTTTATTAATATTATCCAGAAACCATAAAATGTATTTTAAATACATTCAAATCCCAATTGTTAAATTATTTATTAATTTATTGTAAAGCTTTTGTAGCCATTGAAACAACTCTTAAGAACGATTATTCAACTTAATATATTTATAAGATACAACATTTTTTCAATAACGAAACATTGACAGCTATCAAAACCATGACATTAATAATGCCCTAAATGTCACATTTATATTTATTTGTGCTCTTTAGCAGACAGCGCATCATAACAATAATTTTGCGATTATTATTTATAGCTTGAAACAGTTAAGAACTTTTACTATTACTATACAATTTATTACAGACAATGCAATCATTTCTAATATTTACTTATCAAAGCCAATGGTAAAAAAAAGAAGAAAAGGTTTCTAAATAAGCCATAGTAATAATTCAAGCAAAGTAAAAAAAAAATTTGCACAGATAAGGTGACAGTAATATATTATGAAGTGCAAAACGGGGTGCTTACACAATTGCTCTTTCAATGACACATTAAACAATCGTTATCTTATTGTTGAATATTATCAAACCATAAAACACTTTGTACATTGTAATCCAACACAAACGTAGTATTATATATTTTTATAACTAAGAAAAGACCGACCGAGAAAATATAAAAAATTACTGAACCTTTGTAATATTACTTAATACAAGTCAGTTTTACAAGAACAGAATAAAATAAGAGGGTTACCACTAATGGTGATCTACGAAGCAAGGAAATTCAAATCACAATAGAGTATTATTGTAAAAGTGATTTAAAAAAGTCTATGTCATGAGAAACAAATTTAATTTTACTTAAAAATAAGTGTGACCCCACTGAGAATCGAAACCTATCCAAATCCGATTTGACCATTCCACTATGTGCCACATTAATCAGCAGACAACTATTTATTTATTCTTATTTTTGAACCTTTTCTAGGAATTTTTCTTTTGCTAACTTATTTATTATTTGCAATAGTCACAATTGTGCAAGACTTTTTTGGTCAGAGAGTTTTTTTAAGTAGTTAATAGCTGTCTCATTAAAGACGAAGTATCCATCTAAATATGGCTACTTAAATAAATATCAAACTAAGGGCTTACGATGGCCCAGGATGGCTAATATATATCCATTCAAAAATGGAATTGATTATATCCCCAACAACCTTACAAGATAAGAAATCTCAATTATTATCAATTTTACTATCAAAAGTAAAATTAAGTAAAACATAGATATCTATTTAGATAAATTATTACATCTATTTGAAGATCAACAAATCAAAACAAACATTTATTTTTATTGGAATAATTGAGGTTAACTTAGCTTAGCAATAACAAATCATTTCAAGATGAATCGTCACCGTCGAATCACTACTCGATTATATAAAATTATGATAGAGAGAGAGAGAGAGAGAGAGAGAGAGAGAGAGAGAGAGAGAGAGAAAGAGAGAGAGAGTGAGTTAAAATTTTAACCATACTGCCAGGAACCACGAATCTCTGATGAGTTTACGCCACAATGCTTTGAGCTTCGACCAATATTTGTTTTCACACTACTCGAACAATCCAGTTATGTCACAGCTATCAAACAATATCGTTGAATTATACACCCCCAAATTAGCCGAAACAAATACTTAATTTATCCTAATATTATCATTTGAAATCGAATCTTTTACAAAAGCCTTTTATCTCAATATTTTTCTGGAAGCCCAGACCCTCATATTGACTTCAATCGTAGAAACCATGTAGTTGGCAGCCTATGACTGACAGGATATATATTTAAAAGTAATTTCAATACACCTTTTGATAAAAACTACAACAAATAAATACAAGGTTGTAAACAAGGATTGCTTACAAAACGATACACATCAAAAAACACAAAATAAAAAAAGCGTTGTAGGGTTTATATATTTAAGAAAGGTAAAGAAGACGAAGAAAGGGTTAACTAGGGAGTGTGCCTTTGACTAGGCGGGGGAGTAATGACTTCCCTTAGCCACCAAGTCTAAAAACAGACTTGAAATGAGCCATTAACAAGCAACATCTGCTCTCGTCTGGTTAAACATTCTATAGACAATACTTCCACTCAACTATACTCCTAGCTAAGTAACTCAACATCCACCTTGCAACCTGTTCTCGCCTAAACTAAAACTAAATGAGACTATCATTAACTACATATTATTTACAGATTTGCACAAAGTCACTATTGCAAAGGTAAAAAGAGAAGATAAAGAAAGGATAAGTTACCAAAAGGAAAACTTTAAGAAAAAAAGTTTAAAAAATAATTAACAAGTATTCCACCAATTAGTGTGGGATATAGCTTCCTCAAGTTCTACTATTGGAGGAATGGTCAAATAATATTGAATCAATATAAGACCATCTGAGGGCTAAATTCTTCAAAATCATCCAATTTTCAAAATCGTATAATTATTTTTAAAAATAGAGATTTTAATAAAGCAAAGTTGTTATTTCGATTCCGAGTTCGATTAGACATATTTTCATTCAATAATTGAATAAGTGCTTTAGTTAGACAATAATAGTTGTTAATAAAGACAAGTTTTTGAATACTACCGGAAGGAATCATTGTGCGCAGTAGGTTGCAAGTAATAAAAAAAAAAACGGCTCAGATAATTAAAAATTAAATTTTCTTAACGATACCATTAAAAAATTTACAAGACTAATAAATTAAGCAATATGAAGTAATTACAAAATAAAGCCAAGTATGTATGTGCTTTCGGTACATACAAACCAAATAAGAATGTTATCTAGCATTCGACTAGACTTTAGCTAACTAAAATAAGATTAATTGAAGATTTACAGACAATAGCAGAATGTGCATCATTTTGAAATATTCATGAATGCACGAAAAAAAAAAAAAAATTAGAAATCATTGTGTGCAACACTTAACCAAATGTTCACTTGTTATGTAATTCATACAGTTGAAATTAATTTCACTATTTGTTTTCTTCCTGTATCATTACAAAAAATAAATGAAGATGTTTCATTTTGTTAAAATAAATAATTAAAAAAAACTTCCATTATTAACATTATATTAAAGTCGGGGGAAAAAAATAGTTTAAGATAAAGAATGATTATAATTTAAAATGCCATTATAATGAATCTTCGCTTGGAAAGAGGAAAGAAACAGCGAGCAGTGCTATAATTCAACGATTAATCTTAAAGGCTGTGGAAAAAAAAAATAAGAGAAAAAAGCGGGAGTGTCAGAGAAGCGGGACAAATAGGAGTGTAATGGCTCTATCAGTGAAATTCATCTGATACCGAGGACCGTACTTCCTGGTACGTGGTGCATTCCTTTCCTTGTCCACTCCCTGCACGCTTTACTCCGTGCGCAACTAGTTCTACAATATGTGTCATGGATTACCTACAGAGGTGTTATTATAAAAGAGTCCCGAAATAAAAAACCCTACCCCCCGAGCAATTATATGCTTCGAGCTAAGCACGTGCGATTTTCGTGACTGAAAATGAAAAGTATATAATAGTCTTGACTTTGAACAAAATGATTGTAGACGGGAACTACTCTTATTATTACGATTCTCAGATATACCGGTCTCTCGACTCTTTCATCAAAACTTAGCGAGATCGCGCGGGTTTACTACAGAGGAAAAAAACATTAAGCCGAGAGAAGGGGTCTCTCAGGCAGGGAAGAATGGGAGCCATCAGACCGGCCCCCCCGGAAGATTAAAGTGAAAACGGTATGAATGAAAAACATCACAAGTAGTGGGGGAAGAAGAAGCGCACCGAGCTCAGGTTGGAAACAAGTCGCACTGCATTGCGTCCGCATCCCGGCTCGCCAATGAAGCGGCCCAGCAGCGCATTCTACATATACCTGAAGTTGCGCAACTAGATTCTTGACTAATGTGCGGACCCACACTCAGAGAGGAACTGGTTTGATCCGTTGCCATGTGAACGGCTTCGCTTTATCACTCTCAGTTACTTTCTGCTTCCACGTTTAGACATCGTAACACAACTCTTCATATCTTAACAACAGCCATTGAAGTAATAGGTACCTGCACTTTTCTCTTACCCAAGATAGTAACGAGTAAGCAGCAGGCTAGTGAAGTAGTTCTACAACCAGTAATGCTTTGGTAATCTGTTTGAGATCATTCGAAGATTTTTGGTTTTCTTATTCCTTAAGAGCGGCTATTTCCATAAAAAAATTTTGATTAATTGTAACTAGATATCGCTGCAGTAGATTCATTTAAAACCTACAAAAAATACACAAGAAACTTTACAGGTTGGACCGAACAATTCACTTAAATATAATAGAGAAATCTTCTCATGCGTTTGTAAAGGTTAATTAAAGAACCGGGAATTCATCCAAAATTTCGGAGGCGAATGTACTCCCTGCGGTACAGTGGTTAGCTTTAATTCCTAGTTTATCAAAACGTCTCGGTTTTGATACCAAACATGAAATAAAAAAATAAAACTTTAGCATGCGCAGTAACATCCATATCCTTCGAGATAGGAAAGGTATTTGTTATGTTATCAAAAAGATAATATTATTACACATGTGTCGACGTGATTTTGTAATAAACTATAGGTAAATATTAATTTTATTTTACAGGCCTAAATAAATAGATGCACAGAAAGTTTAAAAGATAAAAAAAAAATATTTAAAATAAAATTTCAAATAAAAGTCAGGAAGCTTAAGGAAATAGTAATTGAAAGTTGAAGTTACAAATGAAGACAGATGGTGAGGAAGGCAAAAAAAGAGATTCAGCCATTATTTAAACGATTAACAGTGAGTAGATGTACGAACCATCTAAGAGAGATTTACGCAAGAAAGGAGATGGATGGCGGTAGAGAGGAGATAAGAGTGTATTAGAGGGAAGGATGGCATGAGAGAAGCTATTCACTATCCACTATCCACAGAGCTAGGGTGAAAGAGAAAATGAAAATATACTGGTACAGTGAATTCCTCTGGCTAATTCCGACAGGAGTTTTGTGCACCGTATGTAATCAACTTGTGGGAGAATTTCTCAGGGGAAGGTTCATCAGCCTGACAAGCAGGTAGACTTACTACACTGTGTACTCTAGACTCTAGACTCACAGCACATTCACTGAATTAGTAGCGGAGTTTACTCTACTCCCAGACTCACTACAATGATGAAACACTTAACAACTATAATGTTAAAAAGTAAAAACCTCTAGTGCAATTTGCACCTCTATTTTCTACCTACCTGTTAGGATTGGAAGTTAAGTTAATATTTAAATACTGCCCCAATAAATTATACATCTTGAAGCGCAGCGAAGAAAGTTTGCATAATCAAAGTCTACACCAAGTATTTATAAAAAAAACCAAATTATTCAATATTCTATAAGAAGCTTGATTTCAAAGTTCTGCTGAAGACGGAATAAGAGATAAAAAACATCTCCAAGCCAATTTGTTAGTCGACATCCGACAAACATCTGAATTTCTTCAAAAAGGGATGAGCACTTTTAAAGATAAAAATATTGATAAAAAAAAGTTTTATGACATACAAAAGAAAAGCAATATGCGCAGAAGATGCAAATAATAAGAGACTGAAAATAGACTAATTAGGAGTAACATCTAAAATTCATCAAAATCATACAAGGGTTTTTTTATGGTGGTTTTAAAAAAATGTTGGACAAAAGACTGACAGAAAAAGACAAGAGACAAAAAAAAAAAAATCCAAATGTCTGGAACAAATCTATGTCCAGGCATTTTCGAATTTGTAAAATGTATTCATCAAAATAATCTTACTGCTTGCGTTTTCTTTGGTAAGCTCGGAAGCAAGTGTAGTATAGCAATAGTATATTTTATTATTCATAAATAATATTAATTTTAACAATGAAAAAACAACAGAATATGAATCTATAATAATAACATCCTGCAAAAACCAGATTAAAATTTAATTGTACGAACATTTTGATTTAAAGAACATTTTGTAAATAATTTAAGATAATTTTAAATTCTATATTAAAAAAGGAAAAAATCTTACTATGTAATTGTAAACAGGCCCGACTCAAGGTTGCATATTGACTTTGAGGCCTTTATTGTGGGGCAATAGGTTTTGAATTAAACGTGGCATATCCTTCCTTCCAAATTGCCTAATATAGGCATAATTTCTGCAATGATCAAGAGCCCGAGTTTTTTTCTGAATTGTTTCATAACGCGGCGCAGCTGACAGAGAGGAAGTTATCAAGAATGGCAGACACGTTATTCCTGTTTACATTTCTAAATTAAAAATCTATGTACTTACTTTTAATCGTAGTTAAAATGTCTTACGGTTGAATGTATTTATCTATATCTGTTTATAGGCAATTATTCCAATGTAAAAGAACATTAGTTAGGCTGAAAGTTATATAAAGGAAACAGTTGATAACAATAACCATTTTGTAGAATTAATTGTAGCTAAATAATTTGATTCACTTATCTATTCGATCAGTGAATAGAGTTTCTCTATAGCAGCTCAGATATAAGAGCATAAACTGTTAACGAAGAGGTTCATGGTTCGATTAGCGGCGGCAAAGTGCATTTTTATATATATTTTTTTTTTAAAGGCATACTAATGTTACTTTACTGGTATTATTATAAATATTTTATTTATACTTTTTATTTATTTTATTTTATTTATACTTTATTATTATAAATAGCAGTTCATTTTGCTTCCGAGCTTACAGAAGGCAACGGAAGCATTGCGATCGATGTTCTGAAGAAAGAAACATTTTGATATCTCCAATTAAAAAAAAAAAATAAAAAAAATACAAGACATTAATTCAGACATAAGTGAATATCGGATCTCGAGTCGGTCTGTCCACAATTTCTGCGAACCAACATATTATCTTAAAAATTGCTTGTGAGATTAAATGGTAGGTACACAAGCAGCCCTTTGATAGTCTCAACTTTTAACTTTCGCTCATTGGTCTCTTCTTTCACATGCGCACGATCCTACATTTGTTTACACCTATATCTTCAAAAGTACTCATCTGTTTGTTATGAAATTTAGGTGGCTTGTCGAAAGTAGCCCATAGATAGCCCTTTATTAATTTCAACCATCTGCGCTCTTTAAATTTTGTTAAATTTATATATTAATTCATGTAAAACAAAAACAATATTGATGTTGGGAAAAAATTAAATAAATGATGCAATAATAGGTTGTAAAAGCATAATATCATTAAAGTACATACTATATGCGATTTGCGATTAGACGCGAGGAAGCTATGTAACCCATTAATTGGCAGACTACTTTTATAAATTTTCAGTTTTACTTAGAAAAGAAGTTGGTTAGAGCACTGTAACAGTAATATAGAGGCCCGTGGTTCGAGTCCCGGTGCCGGAGTCTGTTTTTCTCTGTCTATTTCCCATTGTTAATAATAATTATAACTTGATTTAAATTAAAAAATAATTATAAGAAAGGTCTGAGGCTAAGGTTCTCTGGTATACAATTTAAACATAAACTAGTTCTGTTTTATATAAATAAAAGATACATTTATCTCAAATGAAAAGGGGTGGAAAATAAAAATCTGCTGAAGCATTTTCAAGTAGCAATTAACCTGGCTTGAATGAATAATATAATTTTGTATTCCGCACGAGGGCACTTACAAAAAGTTAATATTACCGGTAAAAAGGGGGAACAAAAGTATAAATTAGTAAAAATAATTAATTAAAAAGAGAAAGGAAGAAAAGTTTTAATATCCTCGAGAAAAGTTTTTTTTTTTAAATCAGTGTAATTACATACTTGATTCAAGTATTACTCGCCAACTATTTTCAATTTAAGTAAAAATTCTAGAATTATGTAATAAACATTTTTCTTAATATTAATAAAGAATTAATGATCGCAAAAAAAAAATACACGATAAATAGTTATTTATGTAACTAGGCAGCAAAATGGAATTTTACTGACGAGTGATTAGATTAGCCTCCGAGCCGAAGGCGAGGATGGGCTATGATAATTAACTGCCGAGGCGAAGCCGAGGCAGGTAATTTACCTATTTGACTGCCGAGGCGAAGCCGAGGCAGGCAATAAACAAACGAGGCGGAAATGTTTCCTTTGCTGCCTTGTTGCATACAATATTTTATCTACTTGCGGAAGAAAAATGAAACTGCTAAAATGTTATCTTTATTAATATAACATAGCTAATAGTTAATAACTATATGTCATATTAATAAAGATAATAAATGTATTAACTAAAATTAATGTTCAAATAAGAAACTTGGGAATAATAACAATAAGTAAAAAGCAAACTGAATCTATAACAACAAAATACAAAACACACGTTTATAACACACATAACTTCTGAATGAATAATGCACGCAATATAATAAATTTATTTATATTTTTACTAACAAATTACTAAAAGAATTAAAGATATATATTGCTTAAAAGAAAAGAAGTAACTAGGATAAATCAAGAAAAGTAGCTAGTCTAATCTAGAATGACTTCAATAATAAAAATAATATGGATGTTCAATGTTTACATGACTCTGCAGTATAGCCATTCATGCCACTATTTCTTTCAATTAAAGATCTACTAATCATTGAACTTATTTAACAGAATTAACAAATATAAACAAATTATTTTATAATTAAAACATTTATTTATTAAATATTACATATTAAACTATAATAATATATGATGTTATAAGATAGAGATAATAGTATAAACCGTTTTTGTCAAAGTAAGAGGTTATGACACGCAGTGGTCAACACTGTTACTTTCTCTGCCTAGGCAGACAAATATTTGTCTGCCTAGGCAGAGAAAGTATTTTCCTGACTGTTTTAACTACTTTCCTGCCTGTTTATAATATTTTTATGATAAATAAGCGAAATAGTACTTTCCAGCCTAAAAACAGTTAAGTAATGGTTAATTTTGCTGCCGCGAGTAGATAAAATAATTTTATTTCTATCGAACTGTTAATTAAGCATACTAAAACGTTTACAGCATAATAATATTATGAAATTAATATGTAAACACGAGGAAAGACCATAAATAAATGCTAATGACTTAGGTCATAAAGTAATTAGACGATATAAAATTCACACGAGAACAATTAATCATTTAAAATAAAATAAAAATATTCGAGTAATTCTAGTCAATAAAAGACGATTATGACTTTAAGAAAATAAATATTATGGAAACAAAAATGAAAATAAAATACATACTTAAATAAATAAGTTAAAAAGAAACAAAAAAATAGCAATCATAAAATTTCAAGATATGTATACGAGTATGTATATGTTAGTTAGTTTGAATAATTGAGACCGTCTGGCAAACAGAAGTGTTTAAAATTTGAATTAAGGTTGTTTCTTTACTAAAAACAAGGGATCTTACAATTTTAATATAATTTATTTAAAATATACAAATAATTGAAATAATATTACATTTCTAAAATATCGATCTGCCGACAAACCATTTTGTATGAACATAGTGATGGTGAATTTAATCTCATAATATTGAATTTAATTAATACTAGTCAACATATTTAAAAAAAATTGTGTTAATATTTTTCTATATTGATTGTTTATATTTAATTTTTGATTTTTAGTTTCAAATGTTGTTTAGTTTTTAGAATCTAATATTTTTTATTAATACATAGCTCATGTGAAACTACATTTCTCCTTTTTTAAATCAAAATTGTCAGAACTGTTTTTGAGAGAATTTTTTTAGTTTTTCGGAGGCTTTGCCCCAAATCGTTATGCTAAAATTAATGTATCGCTTTCGCTTCGGTGTATGATTTTTTGAACAAGCCTTGTACATGCCAAATATAATCGAAACAGATAAGTATGCGTTTGCACAGACGAAAAGCTAACGACACTCATTAATTAAAAACAATTTTTGGTGGTCTTAAAGGTCCTTAAAAAAATTGAATCACAAAATATAAATTTTGCGTCATAACAATACTTACGTTAAGTAAAACTTACTTTGTTTATGACAAAGTATTAATAAAAAAAAAAGTTAAGTGATCATATACATAAATAAATAAACATACACATGTATTAATGTCAATTTATGAATAATAATAACCATTTATTATTGCCAAATGTATTATTAAGAAGGAAGGATTTTATAAATATATATATATATATATATATATATATATATATAAATG
>KZ651053.1:716381-730487 GCA_001010745.2 Gerris buenoi | reverse complement strand
TGTTTACCTTGCCTGTCATTATTGTTGTGTTTACTTTGTCCGTCATAATAGTATGGGTTTACCTTGTCCGTCATTATAGTAATGTTTACTTTGCCTGTCATTATTGTTGTGTTTACTTTGTCCGTCATAATAGTATGTGTTTACCTTGCCTGTCATTATTGTTGTGTTTACTTTGTCCGTCATAATAGTATGGGTTTACCTTGTCCGTCATTATAGTAATGTTTACTTTGCCTGTCATTATTGTTGTGTTTACTTTGTCCGTCATAATAGTATGGGTTTACCTTGTCCGACATTATAGTAATGTTTACTTTGCCTGTCATTATTGTTGTGTTTACTTTGTCCGTCATATTAGTATGGGTTTACCTTGTCCGTCATTATAGTAATGTTTACTTTGCCTGTCATTATTGTTGTTTTTACTTTGTCCGTCATAATAGTATGGGTTTACCTTGTCCGTCATTATAGTAATGTTTACTTTGTCCGTCATAATAGTATGTGTTTACCTTGTCTGTCATTATAGTTATGTGTCTACATTATTTGGCATGTTTAAATTGGAATGATATTCGTATTATAAATTAAGTAAAATTAATAAAAGGAACATTGATTAAAAAAATTAAACAACCATCATTTTATAATTTATTAATCTGCACCATTTCGGCACACCTTAATAAATTTTATAATTTAGATAATTCTGGACATTATTTGGTAGTAAAATATCTTTAATAAATTTTAAAATAAGATAAAAATGTTATATTATATAGCCATATATCGTATTATTTGTAAATGTCTAAATTTATTTTCTCTTCTTTAAGAACTTGGATTAAATTTAACATTAATTTCTTATCAAATAATTTATTATTATTCAAATGTATTGGTGAAATAACGAGACAAAGAATGAAACAAATATTTATCACAGGATTAGAGATAACAGACCGAGTGATGTTATCAATGAATAAGATAATCAAACCTAACAAAAATATTCAAGGACGAGTATGAATTTAAATTAAATAAATAAATAAAAACAAGGGGGAAAACGTCAGAATTTTGTTATTCTAATTAATTTTTATTTTAAATTTAATTTATTTTGCATTATCACATTTAATAAGCCAAATATAATGGAAAAACATTACAACAAGAACGGTTAAAATAGTAAAATAGTCATTTTAAGAGGTTATAAGTTAAACAATACATTTCTAAGGTAAGGAAGAGTAAAAAAATAAATAATAATAATACTAAAATGTATAAAAGAGATGTTATAAATTCCAGCATATTAGACAAACTAGAAGAAAAACTAATAGAGTATATTAAAAAATAAACCAAGAATAATAAGTCAATGATAAAACTGAACATAACTTCGGAACAGAAACTGATAAGGGTTTTAATGTTCGAAGAAGTTGTGAATCATGTAAATACGAGTACATATATGTATATTGCAATCACGGCCCGGTTTATTCATGACAAAATGTGATTCAGAATGAACAGAGCTAGGATTCCAATGCACTTAAATTAATCTTCTTGTTCAAAAATATATAATATAATACTATAACTATACATAGTTACTCTACGAACAACATTAACAATAACGTTATAACTGTAAAATAGATAAGACAATATAAATTCGTTGGTACTTCTTTAGATTGTTACTCCCTGTGTTTATTATGAATATAAATGACTGACTAAACTATAAAGACAAAAGGATATTTTGGGACAAAGGAATATCCCACTTTTGTTTTTATAAGGGTAGTAGCAGTCTAAAGAAGAACACTCCGTACATCTTCTTTAGATAGTTAATCCCCTCTGTTATAAAGGTAGTAATAATCTAAAGAAATGCCAATACATTAATTAACCAAGTAATAATTATGGGTTATAATCAATTGACAAAATTAATAATAAACAAAAGTTATATTATCCAGTTGTAAAGGTAAATAAATAGTATAACTTGAATGTCAAATTGATAAACCAAATTTAAATTTGTTATAACTTGAATGACAGATTTATAAGCCAAAATTAAATTAAAGATTTAGTTATATGTAACAAAGGAGTAACATAGTACAATATATACATTGTATTTTATGCCTTGTATGTAGGCATAACATACAAGGGAGCAACATGCAAAGGCAAATCCATTAGGGAAAAATTGGTGAAGAGATTTGACATTCTTAACTATATTGATGAGAAGTGATGATAATTATTTTATTATTATTATGATTATTATTCTTATGTTACATGCTAGAAGAGCAATACAAATGTTTTATACTTCTTGTAGAAACTTTAAACATAAATTCTTTCTTCTAAAAAATGGTATCAGGTGATAATGGTAAACGAAGAACTTATCATATAAAAACGTTATCAGTTGTTATGTTATCAGATTTCTTTCAAGAGAGATGCTGTGGGATTGTATACACATTTTAAGAAAAAGGTAAACAAAACGATAACTGCTTTTTTGTAGTAGGAAAGCTTATTATAATTTAGACGGAGACGTAAATTTATATTGGGAACTTAAATCAGCATATGACATAATAGCCAATGTAATACGTAATACGTACAAAAATCAATTTAAAAACAAATTGCTGATAATATTATCACTGAACACTTATACAAGAGAAACATAGATAAAACACAATTTTATGGGATCTGGATGAACAGTTGTCTTGAAAAACCAGTGTGACTTAATTATGTTGTTAGTAATCACAAGTATAATGAATCGGAATAAGTCGAGGCCAGATACTGACTTGATTCAAAATCAGGTGGGTCTCTGAAAGTTACGCGATGCCTGGGTCTGGCAAGGTCCACCGGTGCAAGGTTCTCTCGGGATAAGGACGACACTAGGATCCCCCGGAGAACGGCAAGATCAGACGAGGGTATATCCGAACGTGGGGGACCCGGAGGCGAACCCGGCGAAGGGGCCGGCGACACATCACCCGGCGCGCCCATACCTCGACCGAACACTAGACACAACTAGTCGTCCATACAGCGGCGAGCAACCTGCTTCTCGCCCCTCCACTCACACGCCTTCTCCTACCTTACCTGTGGCCTCCACGCTGCCGCTCTTGTTGCTGCGCCTTCATTAGAATTCATCGCCTCTTCATTATAACTCCTCTTATACTTTGTTGTTTATCAAATTGACTGCAAAACGTTTAGACGTCGCTAAAAACATACATCGCCAACAAGTCACCATTTTCGTCTGCAGCTCTACCTCTATTCTTTCATTAACAACCTTCACTTTATAACTCATTGTTCAAAATGTAGCCTCCGACTCAGAAAATAATTTAACTCCAGATCAGAATGTGAAAAGAAGATAAAATCAGCAGAGTAAAAAACAATGTATGAATAATAGACCCGTCCGGTTTCACCCGTAGAATTCATGCAGGAAACATTCTACCACTACCTAAATGAATTTTCCTTCCTTACTTACTAAGAAAGTACTGTAAATAACTTCCCATAAATTTAAGCGACTTCCATGTCAAAAAGTACTCTGTAAATAAGTTAAAAGATAAATTACCTCCCACGTTCTGCTCAGATTGCTGGATAAAAAAGAAAGAAAGAAGCAGCTAGTTGTTGGGATCTTCAAAATGAATTATCTCAAGAACGTAGAATGCAAGGCTCGAAGAGGCCGCATTTGCAACCAATTCATCTAGGAGAAGCTCCAAGTAAAGTCAATGAAAGAATTTATCAGCTGCAACCAACTAAAATGGTTTGGGCTCATAACCAAAATAGGAAAGAAACGCTTCTTTAAGGAAACCTACATGAAGACCCCGTGGCTCGATGCCATGAGAGGAAAACACAAGTTCTCTCTTCAAGAGATGGTTGTCACCTGGAACAGGGTTCGATGTCTGGCAGAAAATAGGTCTGACTGGAAGTTCTTGGTCAACTTGAAACTCACTATCTTGCAGAAGAAGCCGCGATAGAGCAAGTTAATATGAGAATACAATAAATATGGTTCAAACAATAAAAAGGAAGTGTGAGATTACCTCGGTAAAAATATCAACCAAAACAAAAAGGGGTATTGAAATTAATAATGGCATTATGCTCGATTCTTAAGATCAAATAATATAATAGAACTGTGAATGGAAATATTTTCAAATGAACCATATCATATGTCAGACCTAATATAACAAGATTATGTTTCGTTGGAGTAAACAAAAAAATGCCCATAATTCAAATTACTATTTGTTTTCAAAAAGGTTCAAATAACTATATTCAACGAATTCTCAAGGTTGTTAAGACTGCAATTACCATTGTTTCTATTTGTTTTTCTAAATATTATATACTCGTAGCTAAGACGTGTAGTATTCTAACTAAAACTCCAAGGTAAATTGTATCCTTCTAACATTTAAAGTAAATAGGGAATCAATTAGAAGGTGCAAATGCTCGTAGAAAAATCAATAATAACAGAGAGAGGGTTATCGTCACCGCTATTAATAAAACACAGATTGGAGAATAGACAGGAGAAATAACTTAGCGTACTAAGTTGACCCATTTAACAATGTCAGGGTTAGCAAGTGTCAAGAAAATAACTCAGTTCCCGCAGAATACATCTCACCGCATTTCACACCAAGGGGGTAAAACGCTCGCTCAGCTCTTTGACAAATGAAGTAGATGAAGTTTCCACCGATATATATAATACTCACACACTAATATCTGTAGACTACTGAGAAACATTTAATAACGGTAGACCTTGATTAATGCACGGTTTAGTCAATTATTCATAAAGGTCTAAACGTATTCAGTACATCCTGGTATCGATCCGATATTGGAAATTGTAGCCTTGTTCGACAATCAACATAATTGTTTTAAATATTTTAACAGTTTGGAGATACCTGGAACTAAGAGTACTAAGAGAATGAATATTTCAAACACAAACGTCAAAACTGGTTAGTGTAGCACATAGTAGGAAGCTATGAACTATATTGGACGAATAGGCTCTATTCGTAATAAATCAAATAATTAAAGAGTTTATAATTAGTGAAAATTTCAGCACAATCAGAAACTTTTTCGATATAGATTGATTTAGATATTTTTTAAAAGATTTATTATTATTATTTATTATTTATTAGTTCTTGGAAAAAATGCTGAAGACAGAAACGAAACGTAAATTTAATTTGAAGTTCAATAGCTGGCCATACACGGACGGTCTTTCATTTCGAAAATCGCGGCGTCTTTCCAAATCATTTCTAAAAGCTCGTATATTAGTGGACTGTGGCACACGCCATGAAAATACGGGAAATGATTTTACAAACGATTCGCGAAAAATATCCTTTTGATTATCATCTGCGTTAGTGGGCGTTAACACAAGAGAGGAAAACGGAAGGGATTCGCCCCACGTGCGTGAACAACGCGCGACGCCAAATAACACGATAAATAAAGTTTTCACGAAAAAAGTTTTCTCCCATACACCAACGTTTTTTCCTTTCAAATGATAACACGCCATGCAATCACTTAAGAAATCCCTTTGTCGAAAAATTTGTTCCCATTTTCCCTTGCCATTCTTTCCTCTTCCGTATCCTTTCACATATCCCCTCCCGTTTCCGCATGACACGATTTACCAAGGGAAAACTTAGGCAGTAAATTTATCTCCACACTTTCCTTTCCCGTTCTTTCCTTTCCTCTTTTGTCTCCCGTTTGCACATGCCACGATTTTCGGAATGAAAGAGCGTCCGTGTATGGCCAGCTAATCAAGCAGCATCAAAATAATTGGATGCTTAAATTTCAATATAAAATTCCCATGATGTTCTTTATGATAATATGTGACAATATTATAGAAACAGATCACTAAATAAAATAGCCCGCAGCTGACAATGGTCTCACATTATACACAACATTTGTATTAAGTTAAGACACAACAATTGAAATTCTACTTGATTAAAAAAAAAAAAAAAAAAAAATACAGATTTGTATGAGAGGATGACGGAAGAGTATGGGTTAATCACGTAGATTGCTCTAAGCTAAGATATTTCTATACTAAGTTAAACTCGTTTAGTTACATAAGTTGATTGTGCCAACATTACCAAGGTAAGCAACATTACAAAGAAGGTCATACGAGAAGAGCCGAGAAGGAAGAAAACAAAATAAAACAACTGATTTTTATCAGAGAAGATTCCACGATCTTTAAGCTAGAAGAGTATTTATCTCGATCATCGTCTGTGACTGAAATGCAATCCGATGGAAAAAAAAGATCTAATAATCGGTTTAAACGAATCGGTTTAGTATCCATCAAACTAACGAGGATTCAACTGAATGCAAACATTTTAAAAAACAAAAGCACAATATAACCAGGCAATTAGCAACAGAATGAAACAAACAATGGGAAAAATTATGGGATTATTAATTGTAAAAAATTATATCAGTTAGGTTAAAACAACGAACTAACAACCCAACAGTAATGAGATATGAAATTAATTGCATTGAGATGTGCGCCTTTTGTTTGTAAATCACAATAGTTTGATACTGTTCTCACTTACATCTAGATAAACAATACACGCAACTAATATAAAGATCCAGAGCCACAAGATCCAAGTCATCAAGATCTGAAGAAGAATTTATGAAAAGTGCATTATTACGAAAGTGCAAAAAACAAGTTATTTATAAATAAAGAAAAAGGAAGGATTGAAATTTGTTCGTGAAGATGTAGGTCATCTAACATCTTCCGTAATAACTTCGAATATTTTTTTTTTTCGGAAATAACTATACAAGGATAAGGAATAATAATCTAGGGAAAATCAGCTGGACATTCCTGAAGAAGATGTAATGGTGTAAACAGTTACGAGAGGACGGTTGTTCGGTTGACCTTCATACTATCTCAGCTATGGATAGAAACTCGGTAACTGGGCAAATGGGAATCAAATAACGACCCAGGTATTTTATAGCTTTTCTTACTTATTCTTAGATGGAATTTCAACTAAAAAAGAAAACAATAAAAAACACAACCCAATCAACCATATAAATAAACAATCATATATCTACGAGTTCATTTATTTTTTTTTTTTTATATGAATTGAAATAGAAATCATCAGAAAGAAATTTTTATAAAAGAGAATATTAAATGGAATTAAGTTACTACCAAAATAGCAGGAAGATAATGACAGCCGATTTCCCTAACATACAATGACATTATGATAGACGCGGGCTTCCCAAAACGCAGGATGGGTGCGGCCTAGTGGAAGAGATGGTGTAGAAATAATAGATGTAACTTCCTGACCCAAGAGAATATCAAGAGAGGCGGATGTTGGGGGACATTTCTCGTCAAATAATCTAACATAACTTTCTGCTAACCAGTAGTAAGAATCAAATGTCTCCCATCAAGAAACCAAAAGGGAAATGTTCTTAATATCTTAACAAAAAAATGTTATTTATTAATTATTATCCGATAAATACCCAAAAGAATGTAATTATTAGTCTACGGTAATGACCTCGCTTTCTAACCATTCAACTTAGCCTTCCTTTAAAACTTTTATAAAGAAAAAACTTATTAAATTGGGACAAGCTCCCACTTGATATCATAGTACGAATGGTCACACGAGTATGTAAAAAAATTTATTTCAATGTATAGATTTACCAACAACTTAAAATGTGAACAAAAAAATAATTCCATAAAAATAATGTGACCCCCACTGAATTTTTTTTTTTTAAATTAAAATAGCGAGAGAA
Organism: Gerris buenoi; assembly: GCA_001010745.2. Classification (NCBI taxonomy): domain Eukaryota; kingdom Metazoa; phylum Arthropoda; class Insecta; order Hemiptera; family Gerridae; genus Gerris; species Gerris buenoi. The sequence goes on along the minus strand of KZ651053.1, from coordinate 722,843 downwards.
AGCAAAGAATCCATTTTGTGAGGATTGAAATTACTATAAGAAAATAGTAAGTATTAAAATCACAGTTTTTAAGACATGGTAGTTCGCAAAAATTTAGCGACAAACCGATATACAGACAGATATATCACAATGCCTCCCTTACCTTTGGTAAAAACAGAATAAGAAATATAAATGTATATCTAATTTATGTTACGATCACACTTATAACTAAATTTTAATTGGTAAATATGTAAAGAAATTTCTAGTTTTTAGATCTAACAGAATTCTAAGAGATACGATATCTTCATTTTATGGTAAAAAAAACTTGTTTTTATCATTGAGATTTTGAAAAGCTGTTTTTTCTAGTGTTAATTACAGCAGCTACTAAGGAACCCTTTTAATGCTCCTCTACTTCACAGAGAAAACTGCAGGATAGTGCCAAGGGATCATAAAAAACAGGACGCTCTAAAGAAGCTCAAAAACCTCCTTTATTTCTCAAAGCAACTATGAGTGGTAATTAAGAATTAATAAACAAAAGATAAACGTACACTAAAAATGCAACATAACGAACTAAACTCAAAGCAAAAATCCACATCAAGGCAAGTGTTGAAAGGTAGGTGGCAGTAGAGGTGAGACTAAGTAGGTATTCATAACAATTTATGGTTTCACTAAAAATGATGATGCCTCCAAAAAAATAGATTCCACTTAGCAAGCAACATCTGTGACACGTTGAATTTGGTGTTGTTATTACATCTAAAATGGAATAATCCAAATATATGTTGCTATAACCAACATTGGTAACACAGTCCAGGAGGTAGCGTACATAAAAGTGACAAACACAACAAGCAAGATTGTGGGAGCTTAATGTTTTGGTGTACCTCAAGAATAGGTCGACAAAGTTTAACATCGGTACATAGCTTGCCCATAATCAGTTTTTAAAAAAAATTGTGCGGAGAGCGGTCATGTTCAATCCAAGTTGGAGGACAATGTGATTTTCATGATCCACAAAAAAAAATTAATTGTTCACTAAAAATGAAGTTAATGTTAGTTTGTCACTGAGCACTCATAAGTTATAGATATTCAAACTTTTCTCAAAATCAAAGTTGTCACTTTATGAGCATGCTATGTCCCACGGATGAATGACCACATATTTTTAGAGGACACCAAAAAATCAACTCTTAGCCAAAATTCTAGCATGGTGTTGTTAGGTTTATGCACGCTACCTCCTGGACAATTACTGGTCACTTTCAACTAAAAATGACACCTACGCCAGCTAGGTCTGGCTAAAAGCCCAGATGAGTTTATCGTTGTTGAGATGGGAAATCAATGGCTTAGCCATTCTGCCTTCACAAAGGTTGCTTCCCCTTAGTGAGAAAGGTACTCACTTCGGTGGGTCTGTCTACCTACTTAATGGATAGTGTGCGATAAGGTTTGCTATACCGGGTTCACCCCTTGGCGGGTGCATGTTAGGTGTTAATGCTTCGGACTTTATCTACATTCAAGATAAAGTCCGAAGCATTAAGCTCCCCAGGTGGAGAAAAAATTCATGAAGAATCTCCTGGTAGTTGCAGTGAAAAGGAGAGACGTATTTTTTGTTAGTTACATTGTGGTTTGACAATAAACTGATTCATTTGTACTTTGAAGTTTATTCGCTATGAAACGAGAGCTTAAAACTCTACAAGAGATCTTAAATGTAAATTTAAATATATATAATTATACTAGCTACCTAAAGGCAAGATTAGAGACAGAATATATTACAGGGTAAAATTCACCGTCGTATAAGGCTTTAATATACCTTTAAATTGTGATCATTATTTTCAGAATAATGTTATCATGTCAAATAAAGGAGATCCAGTTTAGGAAAGGAAAAAGAGTCAGGTAAGGTACTAGAGCTCTAGACTCTAAGCTTCCAATTAGACCAACGTGTATTACATCAAAACATGGCTTTTTCATTCCCCATACCTCGGGAGATATCACTCCTAATGTAACAGCTGTTGAAATTTAGCAATGATGTGACATCACTGCTAATCCATTCCATCTGAATGTTTCGCTTGATTTAAATTTTCACGATAAAATATAAAATATTTATGGAATAATACCCACTAAGGGAAAAGTGGAGAGGAGCAAACACCAGAATACAAAAAAGGCAACAACAGTGAAACTAAAGGAAATGTAAAGTAAGCTATTTAAAAGTTTTCCAAGCCTGGTAATTATCATAAAACGTAGATTGGGAGGTAGGAATATAAAGAAGGTGATTAGAGGAGGCTGGGAAGCGACATCTTGTGGATTCACCTGAAGAATACAAGGGTAAAGTAAGACCTTACATCTTAGACTTTACATACTAAATTACCTCAAAACAAAACTTTGGTATAATTTTGGATATTTGACAAATGAAAACAAAGAAGGTTTTATTCGAATAACTCTTTTTTTCACAGATGAAATAACATTATATATTTATGAGGAGGAAAACAACCGGTGTTATGAACTTAATAGCAAGATACTAAGCTTGTTGAATTTTTTATTTTACATCGACTTATGCAAAACTTACTATATAATACTTCTTTTTTTCAGCTAGTGATTGCGCTGGACCAACTATTAAGTACTTAATAATATATGATTATGGGCTTATGCGTCAACTTCATCATCATTTAGTCATTGCATTATAAAGACAAAAGATTGTGCCAAATGAGTCTATCCTTTTAAACTAGTGTCACTGATGTGATCATTACCTCGAGACTAAAGACATAATCAGAATATTTGTGCTTATGATTTAAACACTTTTAAACTAGTGTCACTGATGTGATCATTACCACGAGACTAAAGACACAATCAGAATATTTGTGCTTATGATTTAAACACTTTTAAACTAGTGTCACTGATGTGATCATTACCACGAGACTAAAGACACAATCAGAATATTTGTGCTTATGATTTAAACAACAAGGGTCGATTTAATTGAATAACAAGAAAGGCGAGCTTCACGTAAGTACAGTTAGGTTTCTGCACGACTTAGTTAAAATTATCAGGTGTTATAGATGAATATTCTTTTTCTACACTTCAAGACTTTTAAATTGATATACAAAATGCCATGGTAAATAAAATCTTTTTTTTAGTCACCCGCCATATTGGCCGCCGAAAGTTTTGAGCCTCAGATAAATTTAAACCGTCTCATTATATATTGCTAAATTAATTTATGCACAACCATAAATGTATTTAGCTAACCTTAATTTATGTAAAAAATCAAAACAATTTTGACAGATGTATAAAGCTGGGGGAATATTAAATATATTAGACAATAAGGTAGTAAAAGCATAAAATTATTAGAGGATTCGAAATAGAACGCCAGGAAGCTATGTGCCACAAATTGGAAGGCAATTTAACTTACGTTACTTTCTAAACAACCTTTTCATACAGTTCAAAAATAGTTGTCTCTAGAATATTTCTATTTCAACAAGAACCCACTAACAGTAAATCACAATAACAGAAAAGTTAGAGAAGAAAAGAACACAGGTTGAAAAAAAAATCCCAGTTTAAACGAAAAAAAATCTTAATAATTTTTAACTAGTTTCACTTTATTGGAATTAGAGCTCGGTTTAGAAGCGCGGTGGCTGAGACACGGGGCCCGGATAATAGAGGTTAAACAAGTTTAAACACTGTCAAGGATCCGGCCAGGCTAATTACTAATTAAACCTAAACCAAGCTACGCTAACATGCCTAAAATAACTTAGGCTTATAAACTCAACGTCTAATTAAAAACCCAGCTATAAAATATTTTAGGTTTAAAGCACACCATAAAGGACAGGCAAAAAAGGTTAAACGTCTTACTATAGGGTAAAAATAATGGCGTAGACATTAAACTTGTATTTTTTTTATATAAAGAGAACATTAAGTGCGCTAAGACGGAGTAGTAGCGTAGTAAATTACAAGAGCACCTCTCTTGACCTTAATTACCTTATCTTGAATAATTAAGTAAGACGAGAAACTGGTGCTTTATTAACTTTCTTCATTAACGCCCAATTTCTTTAAAGATCATTTTACACTAAGTATTTTACTTCAGTGCTTACCCAAGGAAAAAGGAAGCAGTATGTTCGTTCTGAAGAAGGAAATTTATCGGAAGTTTATGAATTGAAAATGTTTTGGACAGAAATCCTTTTTAGACATCAGGGAGCATTTTTGTCAACACTATATCTTAAAAACTATTCGTCTGATTTTGATGAAACTTGGATAGTAAATCAAAATTAGTCCATAGTTAATTCCATATTAATTTTAATCTTTTGCGCCCATTAGTTTCTCTTCCCACTGCACACTATCCACTACATAGGCTGACTGACCCCAGAGAAATTAAACACCTGGATTAGAAGGAACTCAACCTGAGTTCAGTTCGACCACTGATTTAGCCATCATTAATTCAAACCAAGGTATTATATCAGTTAGCTTATGATGACATACTTGATCGATGTGTTCGAAACGATTCCGCAATTATAAGTAACTGCATTGTATTTCTTAACAATAAACAAACGAGTTTTAATTATTAAACCAAAAAAAAAGTTTCAAAAGTTCTTTGCTTACCAAAAATACCGAGAGAAAACTCTCTTTCGACAAATATATCAAGCCTTGCGAATAAATTAATAAATCTGTAACTCACCTGGAACAAAATAAAAAACGAAACAATGAATTATTTGACTCTCATATAATATTGTGGAATAATTTTCCACGTATGCATGCTAAAAGAAAAGAAAAAAAAANATTTGTTTTAAATTTTTATCGGGTGTCACCAATATAGCGGATTGAAACTATACTGACTTATATTTTTACATATTTACAATATTATTGACTTATGTCAGTTGTCAAATCAAGTAGGTACAAGGTAGCTACACGCTGTATCGTTTTAGTGTTTGCATAAATTCCTTCCGAAATCTCTTGAGATGCGAGTAAAATATACATTTTCTGCATTATCAATCTTATAAAACTATGTTTAGAAACTATTATAAGAAACCATTTTTTAGAAATTACAGGGGAATCATTGCACCAGAGGATAAATATTTCACTAGAGGAGGAATATTGGAATTAAGCAGAAAGATTGCACTTAAGGAGAAGATTACACATCTTGAGGATAAAGACAAGACGACACAACAAATGGATGAACGGAGTCCCATTTCATTATGGGCGTTGAATACTAAGGTTGAGAGTATTCAACCATCATGGGCGTAAGAGACTTAAGCTAAAGCTAAAATACGGTTTGATTGTACTAAATGGAGGTGGATAGTAGATAAGTTTAAAGCCCACATCGGGCTTTAGCGCCGAATAAGTATGTAAGCTAACTTTAGTTAATTCGTAGGCTATCTTAAGGGTCTTGAAAACGAGCAATTTACGACAATAATGGCTAGGCTACATTGCTCAAAATCAAGAAATATAGTCGGCATATACGTTCTTGCATGTCCCGACAATAAATCTGTAAAACATGGCAACATGATTGGCCATGATTTGCCGGCATTATAATTTAGAGAAATATTGCCTGGCATAGAAACATAATGAAGGCCATGTTTCTAGATTTTAAGCAATGCTATCCGGCTATTATTGCCTGCCCCACATTGCCGCAACTTTTTGCTCATTTAAAAGCTCCTTAATATGGACTTCCTCCTTTTAACTCTGGAAGAAATAGTTCATATGTTATTTCTATTCCTAGCGATATAAGTAAATAAAAAAGATAGTTCCACATTCTAACCAAATATACATATTATTTGCAAAAAAAAAAAAACAAAAAAAAAAACATTTAAGTGGAATAAAGTCCTTTAATTAACAAGAATAATATGATTAAGGTCAAATTAGAATGGAAAAACAAAAGTTAATTTGACTTATCAGATATAAAACAAATTAGAATGAAAGTAAGAATGTTAAAAGAATAAGCGTACAAGTTTTTATAACTGTAATATGCATTGTTATCAATTGTTTTTGATAAAAGAGAAAGTTAACTACATAGATTAAAAGTTTGGATGACGTTAATGACTTTGTGATGTAAATGACACAAAGAGTGCTATAAAAGCGTAGTACAATGTCATTTCTCAGCACGGTAGCAACTCTGGGCTTATCCTTATCAGTACGTAATCTACAAGTATTAAAAATGACAGACAGTCACAGAAACGAAACTATAAGGGTTTCTTAGTTTTGTTTTACCAACAAAACCCTAACAAGCAAAGTTTCTCGTTAATCACACTAATATTACAACATAATATACGCTTTCTAATACAAGATACCGTTTATATATGCTATTATAATTCCGATATTTATCTATTTATTCTTAGACTTTATTTATTAATTTTGTTATTTATTTTGTTATTTATTATTTATTCTTGGACGAATAATAAAAATAATTAATATAAAAATTCCATTTTTAAAAACTGGTCTTATGTACAATTTTTTTTTTTTTTTTTTTTTTTTTTTTTTTTTTTTTTTTTTTTTTTTTTTTTTTTTTTTTTTTTTTTT
>KZ651053.1:698218-711573 GCA_001010745.2 Gerris buenoi | reverse complement strand
TCTGAAAATTCTGAAAAAAGAAAATGAGTTCAAATCTATACCAAATCGAAAAACTTGGAAAAGAAAATTATGAAGGTTGGAAATTGCAGATGAAGATGATCTTGATACATTCAGATCTTTGGGAATATGTCGATGGATCCATCCCTAATCCAGGTATCCACGACGATTCTTTTCCTGTATGGTCCAAAAAAGACCAAAAGGCCCTAGCTACAATCATATTGGGTATCCATCCTACAGAGTTGATTCATGTTAGACGCTGTAAGCATGCTACAGAAACATGGTCTACATTAGAAAAAATTTATCAACCTAGGGGACCTAGTAGAAGGGTAAAGTTAATAAAAGATTTATTAAACCTTAAAAAAACATTTGACACAAACATGCAAGATCATTTAAACAAATTTTTTAACCTTGTTGACAACCTAAATGAAATTGACGCAACTCCCCCAAATGATTTCCTTTCAGTTCTTTTAATATGTAGTCTACCGGAAGATTACGATAATTTTAGGTGTGCAATTGAATGTAGGGACGAACTCCCAAATTTAGAATCACTTAAAATTAAAATGTTGGAAGAAGAGACCAGAAGAAATGACAGGAATGATACTGTCACTTCTGATGCTCTATTCTCTTCCAATAGACAAAAGAACAATTTTAAATCTAAATTTAATAAATCTAAAGATGATCCTGAAGAATTCCAAAACAATTCTGAAGTTAGGGGAAATAATAGCAGTTATAATTTCAAGGGGGGGGGGTAGCTGGATCTGGGGGGGAATAGCGCCATAGGCCTTGGGGGGGATGGGCACTCCTGTGTGTAATGATCATTATTTATTGTAACAAAGTTCCTTTAAAAAAAGTTTTAATCTACCAAATGTAATATAATTTATTTATATCTAGTTACCATTAACTTATTATTAATAGTGCCCAAGATAAAATATAAAAATAATAATTACATATTATGCATTCTACAAACAACACTTTTACATTTTAGTATCAAAACAAAGGTGATATCATAGAAAAATCATTATAAAAGAATTTGTAGCAGGTTGGTGATTATGGAAGATTCTTGAAGAGAGGAAAAAAAAACAAACAATATACCTAAACACAAGGTATATGTTTAGATAATGACGTCATAGTCGTCATGGTGTATGATGCAGGATCCAGGACACGGAGGTGAAACTCTACAATACATTAGGCCATATGACGTCATCAACACATGACTCATAATTAGACAATGACAAAACCAACCACATTACTCTGGTTATCTCATCATTCACTCCACCGCTGAACACAACACCAACACGGATCTACCCAGCACGCTGTACGCACCTTTAACACACAATGCCCTCAATCAATTATACAAACAACACTAGCAAAATGTCCAAAAAACAATGTTTCTTTGGCGTTGCAGATAGTAAACAAACGAATAATAAAATGCGGTAATGCCAAGCATAAAAATAAATGTTGGAAGATTGTTTTGCATCTGATGCCATGAGGTAAAATGAGTCGAAAACCAATGACAAATAATGAATCGAAAATCAAACATAGCTACCCAAAAAAAGTTTTGTATTTATGAAGATTTTACAGATATATTTTTTTAAAGAATTCCATTTAAAAATACCAATGGAACTACATATATTATGTTACTTTAATGGAAAAAATTCCAGTTTCAAATATATTATATAACTATACATATTATAGGAGAGACCGGCGCTGGATGTCATTACTTTTTTTTAATTAAGTCAAAAGTTTGATTAAAGTATTCTTCTTTAGACTGTTACTTCCCTAATAAAATAGAAGTGTGATATTCCTTTGTCCCAAAGTATTACTAAACATCCCTTTGTCTTAATAATTATTTAATCCAGGTCATTTATATTCTAAAGCAACATAGGGGAGTAACAATCTAAAAAAGAACCGTTACAGTTATATTGGTAGAGGAACTTGCGAGTTGAGAGTTGTTAAAAATTATTTATGGACGTTCCAAACGTCTTGAATTTATCAAGAACCTTATTTGAACACAATTTTATGCATTTTAGATTCAATTATATGATTTCAAGAACTTCAATTATATTAAGTTGCTTGGGTGATAAAAAATGAAAACAACATCAAATTCAGCAAGTTTAAACACACTAAAAACAAAATGAAAGTAAAAATAGTATGGCAATTAGTGTGGTACATAGCTTCAGGCTTTATTCTTTTACTAGGTAGAAAGTCTAAATCAGTTCAGCACTAGTTTCGACAACGACACGGTAGGATGAGCCGTTTATATTTCACAATTAGATTTTGGTAAAAACATTTTGGATGTCCTCATTCAGAAGTATTCATGTCATAAGAAATCAATTAAACTAGTTGTCCGCATACTTCCAGAGTCTAGCCGGTCATGCTCAACGATGGTGCTTTTACATACATTTTATTATTCATAGAGGAATAAGATGTTCACCGGTGTCACAGACTGTAGTCAGTAAAAAACGAACGTTAATATACAAAATGATCTCGATACACGCACCATTTACTGAAGAACGCAATGGTTGTGCCTTAGGCATATGGTCACCCATAAATCCAGCTGGTCATGCTTAACTATGGCGCTTTTATATTCAAATTTTAAATCATATAAAGACACAACAAAACAATTTGAGTCTTTCTATTAAATAAATAAGTTGATTATAAAAAAAAGAGCTTTTATTTATATTCTTCTCAGCAAACCCTTTCATTTGATACGGTATATCATAGGGGGTGCTTAAAAAATAACTGGTCCACCATCTTGGGCAGTCCGCCATATTGAATTTAGAATGACATCACATAGCTAACCATGCATTTTCATCCAATGGTGTATGCAAAATTTAAATTCAATCGGTTGAGGATAACTGCTTTAAAATTCAGTTGCAAGATTTGACCCGAACATACATACAAACATTGCAAGTTAAATAAAAGCTTGTAAAATATTGATTAATATAAATAAATATAATTATAAACATAGGGAAGTTATCTTTTGATCACTTCACATTTGTTACTGTTAACACATTAATTAAGTAAAAAAAAAATAGCCGTAATTTTAAACTAAATTACTTCGCAGATATACATGAGAAATAACCCAGCGTCATGCATGTTTAGTGCATAAAAATAAATATAGTTAAAGAACAAGGATTACAAAAATTTAGGTAACGCTCAACAAACTCAACAGCACTATTTATAAAATTGCTTTTATTCCCGTAACTATATTGTATAAAATGTAAAGAGTAATAGAATATTTGAAAAGGTCACGGATAATAAGTTAAAGGGTGGGGGGGAGAGGGGGAGGGGGTGATAAATAAATGAAAGTAGATTGTAGGGTTGATGCTGAGTAAGGGTTGCTGCAGTAACAGACTGCAGACGATGCGGAGGTGCTACCAGTGTCACGATCTAGCGGACAGAACAACAACTACAGCTTAGTTCCTCCGTTCTCTACTAGAGTGCACGACAGTTCAGTTTTTCAACTCATTATTCTTAAACAACTTCCAACAGAGCTGGCATCTAGCGGCAAAAGAGAAGAACTACTGATAACAGAATAATGCTGGAAAGAAGCAAAACTGTCTACTACTGGACTCTAGTGGCAAGAGAATAGAACTATTGATACTAATATACTGGTATCTAGTGAGAAAAGACTGTAACTAACTGCTGATGATAAAAATGTACTTGATCTCAAACGGTGAATAAGAGAATTTATTACTTCAAAATTAAATATATACTTGATAATGAAGGCAAGATACAGAGTCGTAAGAGTTGAGCCTATTAACTTTTTGTTAATAAAGGTAACTTTTAGATTTAAAAATGTACTATATGTTAATTCGCCAAATGACAGGGAAATAAGGCCGATGCATCTTAATTATTATTTTATTAATAATTCCTCTATTATTCATAAATATAAATTCCCTCAAGTCTCTAAATGCTGTTGATCTCACGTACCTGAACCACGATCCCTTGGTTTAAGTAAAAAAATAATAATTTAGTGAAACACGAAATTACCACTCACTCATTAGTAAATATATTTATCAAGGTACAATATACATTTTCAGTTAGCTAACTCGTACTTTATATATTGAAAGTTTAAGAATTAAAATTTAAAAGGCGTTATTAGCACTTTTTATATTTATCTCAGGACGAGTATTTTCCTCGAAATCACTCATTTGAAATTTACGTAAGATTTCGAAATAAATCAATAAAAATCAAAACTGTAGAAATCCGTCGATTAATGGCCCGCGTTTACATGCTGTTAAGGAATTCTAGAGTAAATTCACCACTAGCTTAACTTGAGCGATTAACGTTGAAGGCTGACTACTTTACTAGCCTGTCTGCGTTTTCACTATCCGGCCTGTTAATTTGCCGTGAGAAATATAGTTAAGCTAGTAAACTCACCTACTAAAATTGTAGTAGTTGAAAACAAGTACAACTTGCTTTCAGTGTAATGTCGTCCGAAGTGGTTGAACAGTGGTAGAGGCTCTGGACGTATTGAAAAGTGTGGGTGAAAGACTGGGTAAAGAAGAAGAGACAAATATTGTGCATCCAAGTGCTTTGATGAATGAGTTCAAAGGGGAGATCCTAATGCCTACCGCAATATGATGTGCGGATGGAAGAGGACCAGTTGGGTGTTTCTTTATTCATTTGATCTTTTGATAAAGAAGCATAACACCAATATTATAATGGCAATACCAGGTGCCATAAAACTAACAATAACACTTCATTAATAACTAATGATTCATTTATTGGTCTACAATACTCAACAATTAGATGCGGCATACGGCAGCAGTGACTGGAGAGTTTACAAGCTATGTGTAATTACTATGTGTAATTACTGTGGAGCTAGGGCTGGCTACAAGCATATTAGCTCACTCGCGCGCTACTTTACTCCAGCAAGTAGCCAGTAAAATCGCTAGCGAGGAGCTTGTAAACTCACCCCACCTAATTGGAAGACATTAACGCAAGTGGTTAATTGAGGTGGTCAACTCAACGAAATTATGAGGTAAAGTTATTACCACACTCTAAAAAGACCGTGCCAGTGCAGTAATGAACTGTGCATAATGGAGTAAAGTGAGCGCATAGCTTTAAAATTCGTAACAACTTTTACTGACATATAAAATCAATTTGTAAGCAACAAAATAATAAAGTTAATAGTATTGATTGAGATTTTATGGTATTTACTCATAGTGAAGGTAGATTAGTAAAGAAAAACACTTTTACTTGGTCAATAACTTTATATTGTCAAACCATAAAGATATATTTATATCCCAGTTGTAAAATTGTAAATTATCATTACACTGATGATGACTGAATAAGTCGAAACCGGTATGTACGATAAATATATCTTTATGGTTTGACAATATAAAGTTATTGACCAAGTAAAAGTGTTTTTCTTTACTAATCTACCTTCACTATAACAAAATAATAGTTAAGCAGTTAAATATACATACTCGTATATTCAATTTCTCCCGCTCAATTTTACATTATGCTATTTTCTACAATTTAAGTAGAAGAATATCTCAGCTACAATTTAAAAGTAACATTAGCACTATAAAATAGTAATAATACATAATTATTCAAAGCATAATTTAAATAATTCAATGAGGTATTAACATTTGATACAAAAAAATATGTCAAAGTTAAAAGGTTGTACGTGAAATAATACGAGTATACAAGGCGAGTAAAAGGAAAGGAAAGGGAGACTTGATGAAAGGTAATGAATGAGGAGAGTAAAGGTTATCTGGATAGAGTAGTAAAGGAGTAACAGGAGCACATAGTATACACAAGACCTTGTTATATCTTGTTCTACTGCCTCGAGCCATGTGCCACATCAGACTGGTTTCAAATCACTCCGCACCGTATTATCCTGTGTCGTTCACCTTGCCTCCTTTCAATTCAACCCTCTTTAGTACTTTGCAGCAAATTCTACACTAAAATTAGACTATTGTAAACCCCGACAGCATTAATCACGAATGAGACTTTAACTCGTGTATTCATTATAATCTCAATCACCTCGAACTACACAACATTTACAATTTGACCCAAATATACAAATATATACAGGGTGACTGGCGATAAAGTTTGGAAAAGATATAGGGCGATAGTACACCTCATACGGAACAAAAATCACCCATAGGTATAATGATCAATTCTCAACCGTTCTCCCACTAGGTCAAAATTAACGAATTTTCAAGGGGTGTCGCCCTTGCCTCATAAATCGAATTGTTACTTCTAAAATATGAATGCTACAATAATGATAATATTATCGTTGGAAAGCTTAGAAAATTTCCTAAAAGAAAAGTAATCTTAATTCCTTTAATTCAGATTAGCATTTGCTGAGTATTAATTTTTATTGAAATTATTGAGAATTTTTTTCCAAACTTTATCGCCAATCACCCTGTATAATATATTGTGTGAGACAAAGCAGCGATCAGTAAAAGAAAAATAAAAGCAATACATATATTTTTGCTTCCGAGCTTACCGAAGTAACGGAAGCTATGTGATCGTTCTGAAGAACAAAAAATGTTTAGGTCTCCGATTTCAAAAATTCCTAGACAGAAATCCGTTTCAGACATCAGGGATCATTTTTGGTTCCGTGTCTGTCTGTGGTTGTCGTTCAATTTTTGCAAACCCCCATATCTTAAAAACTACACGTTCAAATTTAATGAAATTTGGGTGGTAGGTCATAATTAGCCCTCCCATATAAGTTTCAACCTTCTGCGCCTATTTGTTTCTCTTCCACATGCGCAAAACATACATTTATTTACACCTATAGCTTCAAAGGTACTTATTAGATTTGAATGAAATTTTTATAGTTTATCGAAAGTAACCCGCAGATAGCCCCAGATTAATTTGAACCATCAGCGGTCTTTAACTTTCGCTAAACTGATACTTTAATTCGTGTAAAAATCAAAAGAATTTTGACAGATTAAAAAAAACGGGGGAAACAATAAAATATATTTTGGATAAAAAAATATACTAGCTAAAAAAATATGATGGCGATCATGACCTGCTGTACATATAGTTTTAAAGGTTGTGAAGCGTAAAACAACAATTATCTATAAATACAATTAGAATATCTTTGGCCGCCATTTTGAAAATAAATGTGGCCAAACATTAATTTATTGATATTACCTTTTAATATAAATAACAATATTCGGCAATTTAAGGAAGTTTTTTTTCCACGATTGTTCTATTAGATCAATTCGATTAACTCCATATAGCATTTAGTTAACTTTCAGATTTAAGTAAAGTAAATGACACTTGAAATATTTAATGGGATTACTTGCATTATTTCGGTTTAAAAAAAAAAAAAAAAAAAAAATCCTTAAAAACTCAGTTCAAAAAGCCCCACTAAATTTTATAAAGAATAAATTTAATTGAATTGAGTTTAAATCTAAAATAAATTCTATTATGTCAAATGAAATAACTTTTTATTCGCTGAATAAATTAATCTTAAACTTTTTCTACTAAAAATCAGTGTTTATTGTTAGATAAATAAATCCAATATAATCTAGTTTTTATGCCTTTTTCATTCTTATTTAATTTATCTGAAGAGGACTTGTTCAATATACTTGGACCTTTTGTATGGAATAGAAATAAACATCTAGAAGAAATAAGGCAATAGGTTTTGTAATGTATAGGGGACAGGGTGCAGTAGGGTTATAAGAAATACGAGATTGGTTTGATTCAATAAAGAAAATAAAAGGGCTCTATCTAAGGGTGGAAGGCTGCGGGCTTAATATCTATCTGTACAAAAGGGCACTTTACTACGCCTAGACATTATCCAGACGAACCTGGAATCTTTCTATTAAAATAAAAGGGCACAGTCGTCACTTCAAAGGAAGTACATATATCTATATATTATGTATATACATAAAAGTCAACGGTATGTGTGTATATATCTGTGTATTGGATGTCAAGGGCACTATCTCCATTTTTTTACGAAATTGAGGTTTTAACAGTTTCCTATTCACCCCCCCCCCCTTTTTAGAGGTACAAGGCACTATGTCCTAAAACTAAAACTGACGGATTTAGCCCGTTGGAAAAGGCACTATGAACCAACATGCTGGGGAGGTAAAATAAGTAAAAAAATCATTAAAGTAGCTCTCCCGTAAAATTTAAATTTGGCACATAGTGCCCTTTACCTCCGATACACAGATATGTATATGTGTGGTGTATGTTCTTTATAAAAATCTACAGTTTTAGTCTGATTTCGACGAAAATTGGCACACTTGACCCTTTCAAAGCAATAGGAAAATCACTGTCTACAAGAATTTTCGAAATTTAAATTTTGATACACAGGGGTACGTGGTACATGTAATGAATACGGGGTCAAAGTAATGAATACCCCTCATGATGCATATCATTGAAAAGCTATACCTACTTGAGAGTACAGTAATTGTTGTTATGTACAGTTTTGTCGCATTTTTATTTATAAGGGGGGTAAATTTGGGATATTTGAAAATTATCTTATCAAAGAGGATGGGGTATAGAAATAAGTGGGAGGGATAGAATCTATAGATATTCTCGCATAGTAATATCATTTAAATCTTTCTTGATGGGAGTTTATAAAATTATCAAATTAAAATAGCATTCCGTAGCGAAGCACGGGTATCCAGCTATTTTAATATATAAGATTTTTTGTAATGCAGATATGCAGAATCATTCCAATAAAGTATATTTAATGAAAAAAGTAAAGAAAGTAATCATTTTACATGGCCAGAACGCAGGAGAACAAGGATTAGTTATAGTCTAGAGTCTAGAGAATAGACCGGATAAGGAATAGATGTGACGCGTTGAGGAAAGAGCCCAAATAAATGTTTTTAGATGTTCAGCCAGAAAGGAGATGCCGATAATACCGATACTGAAGCCCGCACCTGAGGCCGGAGCGCTGCAGAAAGTAAAGTAAATTAAGCCAAAAAGGAGAGACAGGCCTTGCCCTGAAATAGCTGAACGATATGGAGAGGGTCAAAGGTCAGTAATACATGGACGGGAATTCTATTGTAAGTAATTATTATTAGTGTCACCAAAATAACAATTCAAAAGATCAAAAGTACCATGCGAGAAAAAGTATTTATATTTTATATTTGTATAATATTTTAAAAAGCAAAATAGCAGGTCTGTGTGTTTCGATACTTGACTTCCTCTTTAATAGAAATGATCAAAAGCAAATGTCACACTATAGACGCCAAAAGGTCAAAAGTTAAAGATTTCAATATAACAATAAAAAATTGAACATCTATATTATTCTTCAAATGAAAATACATTAATCTTCATTTATGACAGAATATAAAGACATCATTTTTCAAAACGGTAACACACTTGCACGCAGTTATGTGATCATCAATCTTCTATCTAATGATATCAGAACGACTTGGTCCCAAAATATAACTCAGAGATTTAAATTTCCGATTACCCAACATAAGATAAAGATAAGGAAAATACCTACAGATTAGGGGCACATCTCGAAAAATAAGTTTTTGTTTGGCTATAGATCATGATGTTTCCAATACATTTATACAAAAATTTCAATACAATAATTTCTCTATATTTTTTTTACAATCAAGTAGAGTCCCGACGACGACAATCTTACCTCGAAATAATTTGTTACTGCTATGCTAAGGCAACAACATTTATTCCAATAAAAATTAATGTTTATTTTTATTTGTTAGTCTTTAAATAGATATAAGAACTTATCAAAATATATATCTAAATTAGTTTACTTAATATATCTTCGTTCTAAATATAAAATTAAGCCCTAAAAAAGGGCCTAAAGGCTCGTATGTATATACTACGAGTAGAACAAAAAATAAAAACATAAAGAAGAGAGAAAAGTTTATGATATGAGGATAAAATTGAAGATATAAAAAAATTATTGACCATAAAACGATGTACATACTTTGTAACTACCTTCCTGCGACTTCTTATATGAGTAGATCCCGCATTACACTGGTGTATTGTGGGATCAATACAACACGGGTAAAAACTCGCGTTATATGTAAAGCTAATTGTCGGGGATCAAGAGAAGGAAGCGGGTGCGTCCACGTTTAAAAGCAGAGACAGTAAAGTTACTCATGAAAAGCATGTTTGTAAGAAAGACAACGCGAATAAAATTTAGGTTAATGACAGGTAGGTAAATTAGAAAAGACAGTTGAAGGAAATAAAGGTTGTTTTGATAATATAGATTAGAAGTCATACCCGTTATAAGAGAACCATAGCATTATTCTTAATCACAGCAGCGTAAAGTAAAGTACTGCGTAATTAAAAATTATAGTAACTGACAGAAAACTCACCTGGAACAAACAGAAAAACAATAACTATCATTAATACCAAGATTTACAGTCAACAAACACACGAAAAAAGTAAATGATTTCGATATTAAAATTAAAAAATATATACATATACATACATTTAATAGGCCATTTGAGGCACTTCTTTAGATGGTTACTCCTCTTACAAAGAAAACAGAGGGGAGTAAAAATCTAAAGAAGGTGTGCGGAATGTTCTTCTTTAAATTGTTACTCCCCTTATAAAGACGGTAATGTGATATTTCTCTGTCCCAAAGTACATTGAACCAAACATCACTTTGTCTTAATAGTTATTTAGTTACAGTCTTTTATATGCTAAAAACACGTAGGGCGTAGGGGAGTAACAAATCTAAAGAAGTACCCAATTTAAAATGTATTCTATCCTTGACGATTAAAAGTATAAATTTTCAATAACAACCATAAATTCTTTTTTAAATTTTTCAACTGCGAAGTATACATAGTGAGAAAGTATTATGAACAATTACATTTTTGAGATTTTTAAAGATTTGCACTCTTGAGGTCTAGAGCAGTGGTTTTTATAGCATTTCTGTGTGTGAGTGAAGCAGAAACCATTGAAACGAATTTGATAAACAGTGTTAACCTTTGGGTAAATATATAGTTTTATGTATCTTAACGATCTGATTTAATTAATAACCTATCCTGTGATAAGAAAAGTGAATTTAAAAGGACATTTTTTCTTTAAACATACATTCTTTTAAATTTTTATAACCATCCAGATTACATATTTAGTTCTCGAGAAGTAAAGATGATCTTTAAACTTTGACATTTACATCGAGTGAATTTGCATTTCAATTAAGAAAATTGAAATTTTACGTCATACCTGTAAATAAAATAACAGTTCTATACATCAAATCCGAAACTACATTCGTCAAACCCTAAGTACATATTATATCAAATCATAAATTATCTATTAAACCCTATATAATAGGTAAACCATACATAATGAAACACAATCTAAATGTGGATATAATAAAAAAAATCCAATTTATGCAATATAAATAAAACTTAAATTTAAGAGGAAGTGAACGCCCAGAGCACTTTCTAGTCATTATCAAAAATTAAGTGATATTCCATTTATAGTAGATAGATTATACATTTACAAATTATAAGAACTTTTAACAATTTCAATTATTAAGTAAGATTCTCTTTTTTAAAAATAAATTTAAAATGGCTGCAGTTACTACTGTTAAATTTTGCCAATAAAAAAATTGAATTAAAAAAAAAATAAAAAATAAAAATACATTCAACTTATAAACAATTTGCCTCAAATTGTTATACCTAAAAGAGAAAAAATGTGAAAACGACCTGTGTTTAAATTTAAAAAAAAAATTAAATCTCTAAATAATTAAAAAGCTATTCTGATTCAAACCACCTACACTAAACTTGGAGTTTCTCTAATTCACGTATAATTTGAACTATGTACTTAAAAATGAACTTTCTTTACGAGTGAATATAAGCGAAAGTTTTTTTTTGACTTCATTTAAGAGTTCATTTACAATTAAGACAGAACGCTTATGAGCTTTATTATTATGTAATTACATTGAAATGTAAGAGGTATAAATCCTAAACGGATACAGATGTAGGATTTAGATGTCGGGAAAAAAAAGGATTGAATTTCAACTCTTCATATAGGATTATTAACTTAATGCCGAATGCCTTTTTTTAAAAAATTAAAAAGATTACTATTTAATTAAATCAGTATTTAAGTATGATGCTTAGCTCTCTTACTTATTAAGTACAGGAGGAGAGGATTAGGTAAGTGAAAGAAGAGCAGAAGATGAAGTAGGATTAGAACAACACGGGAGGAGTACTTGAGTACTGCGAGTAGGTCATCAGATGAGGAAGTAATCACGTACTCAGCTGGACTACCAGGTAACTGGTAGCCGTTCTAACTAACTACTTGCAATCAACAACTCTATGTAACCACGAGTAATCACAGTGCATTACACACTCTAGACTACCCTTCATTAGAAAAAATTAAACAGCCATCTCATAGTAACCTATACTTAAAGTTCCGATGCATGAAAAATAGTCTTTTAACAACAAAAAAAACTTAATTCAGGAGAAAGCCTTCCTTCATTTTCTAAAGCATTCTATCTTTTTACCGAGAGAAATACATGTTTGAAACTGATTAATTTTTATTTCTAAGCTTACCAAAGGTAATAGAAGATGTGGTCATTCTTAAGATTTTTTGTATTCAATTTCAAAAATTTAGTTTTACATATACATCGTGGAACCATTTTCTATTATCTGTTAGTCAACATTTTTGCGAACCACCCTATCATAAACTACCTGGTCTGATTTAAATAACATTTGAATTATAAGACATAATGAGCCTATTGTTGATCTCATTTTATGCGCCTGGCCAAAGTATGAGGAATTGAAACTCAAAATTTTAATTTCCAGTGGATTTTCAAGTGATCACACACATTGAAACACAATTTAAAAGAATGTTTAAGTCTACAGTCTATAAGATTAGAGTTGGCACAATCAAAAGGCGAGAAAATTTTGAGGTAAACGATTTTATTGGTCCCCCATGTTGAATGCAACTTCTGAAAAATGCTCTACTCTACCCCTGTTCCACAAAAAAAATATAACATGGCAACACCGATTTTCCCTTTTTATAACCCCAAAACTACCTCCATATTTGTTGTTTCCCGCCTTCGATTGTGCCAACTCTAATCTTGTAGACTGTAGTCAACAAATTCTTTTCTCTGAGAATTAATAATGACTTAAATTATTATTATTAATTAAATTATTATTATTATCTTTTATTAAGTATTATTAATCTTTTGTCCAATAATTAATATACTTTAAAAAGTAATAAATCAGTGCTATGTCTGGAAAATTAAGATCTTTCCTGTAAGTAAAAAACTTTTCCTCCAGAAGGGAGGAAACATTAACTTTCCACCCTAGTTTATAGGGAGGAAAGGATCCCATTACAGCCTAGTTGTGAAAATCGTGGCGGAAAGTAGAAATCGTGGCGGAAAGTAAAAATCGTGGTGGAAAGTAACAGTAGAGCCAACTTATTATTCT
>KZ651053.1:674206-694936 GCA_001010745.2 Gerris buenoi | reverse complement strand
TTCAAGCTGTTTTTGAAGTTTTGAAATTTGAGATTTCATCTCTTCTTTATCAGTGTCGATTTCTGGGCCCATAACCTGATATAATAAGACAAATTTTATGTAATATCTTATTCGGACTCGAGTATATTATAGAAACAAATTCAAATTTAAATGCAACTTTAACAAAAATATAAATTATAAAATTAAATGTCAAGTCACATGAGTGACATAATAACAATATCACACTCAGAAAAAAAAAATTATAAGAAAGAGAAGTCAATAAAATTTGGTTTTTTGTATTATAAATATTTCTGCTTTAACTTGAGAAATCGTAAAAAATTGTCTCTCGAGAAAAATC
Organism: Gerris buenoi; assembly: GCA_001010745.2. NCBI lineage: Eukaryota > Metazoa > Arthropoda > Insecta > Hemiptera > Gerridae > Gerris > Gerris buenoi. Next base: position 694,599 of record KZ651053.1, on the reverse strand, counting down.
TTGTTTCCGAACAACGAAACTGGCCTAGAGATTTCAAATAAAAGAATATTAAAAAAAAAAAGTTTTCTTTATTATTCTTCAAACCATCTTTATTTTTCTTCTACCATTTTTTATAAAAAATAAATAAATAAAATAAAAATAATAAAATCTTCTGAAAGGACATCAAAAGATACAAATTCCTATATTCAATAAAGGCAACCTTGAAATTATTCATGATTCATACTCAGACTGCGTTTCAGTCTTCAATCTGAAATAAACATGTTTATAAAGAAAAAGTACTTCAACTCAGTATTGAATTACTTTTTAAAAGATGTTTTAACTTTGAATATTTTATTTTCAATCAAAGTTGTAAATAATGAGACTTCCTTCGGTTGATTAGAATCGTTTGATACAACAGATAACTAAGTATAGTAATCCAGTTAAACAAGTCTGAATGTTGAAATGGAAACTTGATTTGCAACGTTCCACATCTGTTTCAATTAAAAACAAGTAGTCGAGTAGAACAACAAACAATTGTAATGATTTATTTTACAAATTACACAGAAATAAAAAAGTAATTAAAGTACTAATAAAAAAAACCTGTATGACTGATCTAATCTACTGAATAACCATTATTTATATATCTTGTAAACAAATTATCACCAGCCTAGTCATTCTTCGATCATAAATAAAAGCTAATGTTGAGGATACAGTGATATTGGTAGGTTCAGGAAAACCTACGTGGTAATTTTCGTATTACTCCAACAAACAATTGGTTAGCTAAATTTAACTGTTTTCCTCATATACGCAGTAGTTAGATAAAAATAAATAGTCTACCAATTAATGTGGTACATAGCTTTATAGATCGCATCATGTCATTCAATGATATTTTGCTTTTATGACGCATTATTGCAACAAGGCTATGTTTTAGCTTAGGGAGACAGAAAAAATTCCGTTAAGCGGACCTCACACGGTCAATATAATTTCCTTCAATATATTGACTCAATATATTGAAGGAAATTATATTGACCGTGTGAGGTGGTTTGTTTTGGAAAAAGTTTTCACGAGTTGCCACTGACAGCGCTACAAAACAACTAAATATTGACAGAGCTTCAATAAAAATCAAATAAGTTTGATTTTATTGAAGGTCCGTCAATAAATTGACAACGACAAATATTTCTTCAATAAACCCCTCACACGGTCAATATATTGACAGAAATCAAATATTGAGTCAATATATTGACCGTGTGAGGTCCGCCTTACACAAAAAACAGCATGAAAAATGTGACACTTATATACATATATTTATATCATGCCAGGAAGCTAGGATTTAACAGGAGGTCGATAAGTTTTCATTCATAGCACAATATTTTGACGGTAGGCGGACTGAAGTTTCAATACACGGCATGCTAAATGTGAGGCTCTTAAATATCGTGTCAGGAAGACAGAATATAATAGAAGGTAAATTGGTTTTTACTTGTATTCATTGTAGTACTATATTACCGATAGAAGTTCTAAATTTTATATAAAATGATATCAGAGCTCCTTGTGGACCAAATGGTAATCAAAATCAATGAAAGCTCAATCATTTCACACCTTAAGATCCCTCTACTATTATCAATTAGACAAATGTATACTGGTTTTCTCCTCTTCACGGGAAAGCATTGAAATGTCAATATATGGATTCAATGCCCAAAAATGTATTCATGATTCAATATTTTTGAAATGAAAATTAAAAAATTATGAAATGGTGAAAATTAATATTATTCTCTCCTTAAACCTGTCGAAATTGAAAATTGGTCTGTCGTTTTACATGAATAAGTGGATCAATCAAGAAATAACCAAAGTGCGCAGACAGGTAAAAGTAATATAGGACACGTGGGCTACTTTCGACATACACATCTGAATTTATTTAAAATCAGATGAGTCATTTTAAAGATAAAGGTGATAAACAAATGTTGTTGCAAGGGAAAGAGAAATTAAATGGCGGGGCGAAAGTTGATATGAACATTGGGTCTAACATCCAAATTTTATAGAAAAGGTTCCCAATAATATTCTTGATATTTGAAGCGGATTTCTGTTAGGAAAAATTTGAATGCGGAGATGTCTCCGGAAAAAGTGTCCTCGGTTTTTCAGAACTATCACAATACATCTGTTATCTTCAGTAAGCTCGGAAGCGAAATTATTTTATAGACGTAAAACTTCGACTCATATTTTAATGGATTTATACGCTTAAAGGTCCTTTTAGTAAACAAAACGTTTTGAAAAAAACCCAGGGCAGAAACGTGGAACCTACACGGCTAAATAATTTGAATTCAGTTGTTTGCATATTCAGTAGGGACATATCTCGAGGCGATTCGAGCAACCATTTAACTCTAGATTTAGTACCGCTCTCCTTTACAGACTAAGATAAACCTCTCCGCCTATTTATTATACATTTTTTAACAATATATAATTTAAAAAAAAAAAAAAAAAAACGCAAAAAAACCGAAAAAGTGAAGTTATTTTAAATGTTAATAATACTTGACGTTACGTACCGAACTTCATCTACTGTCCTCGTATCACTTATGTTGTATGTGTCAAAATTTTAAATGAGATTATTTAAAATATTACAAAAGTAAAAAAAAAAAAATAACGAACTTAAGCTACATGCTACCACAGCCTCGGCTGATTTGGAAATTATTTGTAGGAAATTAGGATTTTTATTTTTAAAACATATATAATATGTAATGTTACAAATGTTCCATGTCCATGTCATTATTATTACAAAAGTAATGGGTTGAAAGAAAAACTAATAAAAATTACGATAAAATAAAAACCAAAACACAGAACTACACTCTGTTTGTAACGCCGTAATGGCTTTGAATTCTAAAAGTTTCAAATGTCTAGATACTCGGGAAGTCAGTTAAAAATCGGTTGCAAGATTTGTGCTGGATCCACAAACTAACAAACAAGAAAGCAAGCTAATAAAAACCTAGTAAAAATGTATTCAATTTAAAAGGCTACTTATAAAATGCCGTTCTTTTATGTCTTACTATTGATACCAACTTTACTTTCACTTTGAACATAAATTTATAAAAAAAACAACAATATTTTTACGAAGAACTTAAGTTTATTTATTTTTTTTTTAAAAATCTTCAAATCAGTTAATTTGAATAACACAATTTAAATCAAAACACATTGAAATTAAGTGTATAAATTGAACAAATGATAAATCATTGGCATAGTTAGAATAAATTTTGAATTTTTAACGCTTAACACTTTACTCCATGAACATATAAATAAAGATTTAAATAGTCTGAATCCGACATATAATCAAATGAATTAATGGTTTAATTTCATGCTTGGTATTCGAGTACATTAAGGGGAATATCGGTGCCAACACCTCAATAAACTTTTATATCTAAATCTCTCATAATTACCCTGTTAAATTTATGGGTTTAAAACAGTTCTAACATTGTAAAACAAGAAACAAATTAATTGATAATTAATCATAAAACATATTCTTAATGATAGGTAAACAAGGATGTGGCTGTCGAGTAAAACCCTATCTGTGGTTTAGAAAGTCATTTTAATGTTTGGAAGTGAAAACAAAACGATAACGGGAAGATATGGAGAAAAAACCGGTGGAAGCCGCTAATGATTTACTAAGGAAAGTCTAATCAGTTTTTTCTTAGCTCGAGGAAATCATCCAAGAAAACAGTCAAACCATATCGCTTCTACAATTTACAAAATATATTAGCTCAAGCCGTTGAAAGGTGCGGCAATGACCCTATTCTATACTTAGAAAAAAAGTAAAATTAAGTAAATTAATTTAGATAAGTTATTAAATCTATTTAAAGCCCAACAAATCAAAACAAACACATTTATTTTTATTAGAAGAAACGAAGTTTTCTTAGATTAGCAATAACAAATCATTTCGAGGGAGTCATCGCCTTTGGCACATTACTCGATTAAAATAATTACCAAATTATAATTAATAATATTATTATTTTAATTTAATAATTTTAAGGAGGCAAGGGGATAAGTTTATAGCATAATGTTATTACTCTCATTCCTTTTTCTTTATACCTATAATATGTTATACAAAAATCGTCCTACAACCGGTATTTGAACCCAAGGAAGTGTCCATTTCTATAGTGCAATGCTCTATGCTCTAATAATATAATTATAGGACAAGTGCTAGTAGAAGAACAGGGAAGACGAACCACTTGTTCGAAATTAGGCCACCAATTTGAGGCCTGTAGACTTATCCTGCGTCTACATGAAGTTCAGCCACTTCACTAACAAATGTACCGCCGAAGCGAATACGGTGTAATCAATTAGATTACACTTAAGCAAGCCGAGTAAATAAAAGTGCCTCAAAGTCGTGTAATTGAACTCATGAGCCATGAGTCCAATCTTGATTTATAAATACCNAATTTGTCACTTTTACTTGACCCGCACAATACAATAATAAATAATATATTCTAGCATCCATTAAACCTGGGTTTTTAAGCGGTGCGGATGGAGATTTGAAAAATTATTTATTTTGGACGACTTGCTGAGCCCGCACTACATGAGTGTGTTGTGTTTAGCTCGTTTCTAGCTGCGTATAGACGGGGCCCCAACAAAGTGTCCTTAACCTATATTTCTAACAATGTTTTCCTTTAAATAACATTATTAATCATTTGATTATTTAGGTTTGGATTTTCATTAATTTTAACTTTTACAACAGTAATAATGTTTCATAATCTAAAAGATAAATTTAAAAAGTCCTTCACGCAATAGTGCACGAGGAGACTAGGACAACAAGACGTATTTTTACTGTTTGAAAAATTGGTTACACTGAGTCAGCGCATCGTCTTCCTTGAGCTACAATAATTATTAAAACAGTAATTACTGACACGATAAAGATCTGTACCATTTTTAAAAAAAAATAACAACAAATTAAATTTAAAGGAAACGATAATTGTCATATCCGAAAGAACCAGGTAAATATATCATTTGACCGATGATAAATGACAATGCTGGTTTACTCAATGTAAAGATCAGATCTCTAGCTTGCCCAGTCTATTAGAAGTAATTAGAGCTATTTTTAATGACCAGATAATTGTCAATAATATTTTGTTTACAGATATTGCTTATATATTCTAACTAGCTGGAAGTCTGGCAAAGAGGTTGGGACAAATCAACTACTAGCAATTGATTTGCTGCTGATTGCAGCAATTGACTGCACTGCTGATGATCAAACAATTATTGACTGATGATTAAACAATTATCACAAAGCATATTTATTATTTACCTACACATAAATTTAATTTAAAATACATAAATTTACAATCAATAGCTGTATTTTAATTGTTTTCTAAGGACAAGATTATCTATACAATAAACAGATAAAGCTATACCAGAATACTTCATAAATTTCTATATTGCCCTCGTATGGTTTTTTCTAATTTTATTATCATGACAATAAACACATGTTTTCTTTCAAAGAAATATACAACACAAACACAAGAGAAAACAAACTCTATCACAGTTATTTATTATGCCATACATTTATAAGGATATAAAAAAAGTGATTTATTTGTTTATTTTTATTAAACGATTTAAACAAACAAAATAAATAGGTACTTTTTTGTCTACAACTCAAGAAATATTTAGGACGGAGATAGAAACCTTATTATGAATTTCAGTCACACAGAGAGAAAGAAGCGTTTATTTATTGTAATATTATACAGTTGATATAAAAATAAAATACTAACAAGAGTTAAAAGTTAAAATACAAACTATACAAAGAATTCGTTGAGCGTAGGGAAAAAATTAACATAATTGAATTATTTGTCAAAGAATTTTAAAAAGTCTGAAAGTTGTCAACATCATCTGTGATTTCTTAAATAAAAGATAAATAATTTATTTTAAAAATTTAACAGTTAGGCACTTTTTCTCTTTCGTTGACCACTTCCATGCAAAACTAAATTAATTGAATAGTCACATTTTTATATTTCGCAGCTTAATAAGTCAGAATATTAAGTACTAATATCCTAGAGGGGAAACAGATGTATATTCCCTTGTTACATTAGTTTTTATTTGATAGAGTCTATTGCTAATAATTATATTTTTAAAAACAACACTAAGGGCTTAATAAGTAGACTCAATCATTCTCAAATAAAAACAAATTATAAATTTAATTTTTATGTCGGGAGTGTGCAGATTTGAAAGATTTAAACCTATTATAGGTTTAAATAAATAGCAACTGAAGACTTGTCAATGCTTTAAAGGGGGGAGGTGAGGTGCCCATAAAACTACACAAAGAGTTTAATGAGAGGAACAATTATTCTCAAACAAATTATGAATTCAATTGCATGTCGAGGGTGCCAGTTTTAAATAATTCAAGACTTAGGAACTTAAGAGTGGGGTCCAAGCTATAGATTGGGGGAGGGCCCCCCCCCCCTGCTACTTTTACACTTATGACACTTGACTAGTTACTGTCAGTTACTTACCATAACTGTTTAAGCAAACTTAACTCTACAAGATGATAAAAAATCAAGATTTGATCAAGATTAGATTTGATTAGATTAGATTGAAGATTGATTAGATTAGATTTGATCAAGATTAGATTTGATTAGATTAGATTGAAGATTGATTAGATTAGATTTGATCAAGATTAGATCAAGATTTCTACAAGATGATAAAAAATCAAAAATGCCCAATTTTAACCAAGATTATAGTTAAACCAATCATTTCTTAAAATTACTATTTATTACACATTTAAAACATCACGAATATATGAATTCAATAAAGATTAAAAAAAATTAATAATTAATTTTAGAAAAATTAAGAGATTGTAAACAAAACCAAAAAGTTATAAGACGGGATGAAAAAAATTTTAAGAATTTTGCTTATTATTATTTTGTTTTTACCTTCTCAAAGTTTCACATATGCAGATTTTAATTTTTTGTAGCCTCCATTTTGCAATATTTATTCCCTAAGATATATTAGTTACTAGTGGAAGTAATCTACATATTGTAAGATCCCCACACTAAAAATATGACCATTGGAAAGGGTACTGCAAAACGGGGACCACCACACAACAAATATGCTTATTATATGGAAAAATATGCTGCAGAACGGGGACCAGTTTACTTAAAATATGTAACCTTAGACTATTAGCGGAGCCTATTAAAGATTTTCCATTTTTTTCTGTTATTATTTTATTTCTTTTTTTAAATAAAGAAAAAACTTTAGTGTAAGGAAGAAAATATCTGCAGTTGCAGGGAGATATTCAGCAGATATCGAATCTACCACAATAACCATCACGTTCTATTTTTAAACAGACAAGAATAAGAAACATTTTTTTTTTTTACAGAGTTCTACTTTTTACTTTAAATCGAACTTAATTGCGAGTACAGAAAACCGTAAATATCTAATGTAGAAAAGGGTTGTGTAAGCAATAAATCAAATCCTTTCTTTAGTCCATTAGCGTCTGTAATAATATCGAAAACTTACTTTTTCATAATGGTACAATTTTTAACTGGAGTGTTTAAAAAATATTATATATATAGATATAAATTCTAATTGTGGTTTAAGGGTAAAAGTTTTTGGTTGGCGAAAGAGAGAGAAAAAAATGCAAGTAACAAAAGTAATGAACAGTTCGTCTATATAAAACACAATGTTGTTTTCAAAAGAAGGAAGCGTGAGCATCTAAAAATAAAAAATAAAAAAAACTGAAAGTCAGAAAGTGCTCAAGACTAGAAAACGAATGCATGGGCTAACGCTAAACAATTTATTTGAGGCAACTTCATAATGCATCGTAGAAGCAAAGGCTGAAAGCTTTTCAATACTTCGTGCGTTTCACCGAGCACGTACCATAAAGTAAAGTACAGAATAAAAACACCCAGACGGGAGCAATCGATGGCTTAACTATCGCACAAAACCATCGCCAACAACAACTAACTAATGGCTTGGCAAATGAAACGAGAAATAAACCAGGAAGATTAGAAAAGAAATGGCATAAAAGCTTGCACGAATTGAAAGTCAACAAACCCAAAAAAAAGTTTTCACTTTTAACTAAATGAAAACTGTAAAAGATTTTAAATTAACATTAAGCTTCTAAGATAATTAATCTTCGGTTGCTTAAAAGAAAAAAAATTATACTCCATAAAAGCCGAGCTAAAAAGAACATGGGAGTTAAAAAGAAAACTCAAAGACAAGAAGTGTAAACCCGATAAGAACAGCCCTGTTATCAGGGAACGTGAAAGCACAACTCTCCTTTGAAAGCGAAACAGATAACAAGTTAAAATAACAGCTGATAATAGATTGTCTACAATCCTATCACAAGTTAGAAAGGGGTGTTACAGTTTTATCTCGGTTGTATGAATCACTAAACATAATTAATCGATTTCTACTTTTAAGCCAAAAATATCTCTATACAATAGTTAAGGAGTTTTCTACATTGTCTACAAAGAATTACCCAAGGACTTGTCTGCTAAGACCCTATTCAAAGATTATTTATTACAAAACTTTTTAGTGGAGCAAAATTCTTTGAATGACAGTATAAGTATTAGTTTAACTGTTAATTTATATTTTTAACATAATATATACAATAAATTGCATCCATACATATACACTAAATCTCAAAAACTGGTATAGAATCCACCGTGGTATGGAGTTTCCTTTGTTACGTATAGCTTAGCTAACCAGGGATTATCTTTAATCCCTGGTCAGTCCATTTTAATTCAAGATTGAAGCAATTTTTCCGAAATAATTATGGTTGCTATAATAATTGTAATTTCATATGACATAAATAAACATGTCCTAAATAAATGGTTATTTTCAGAAATTTCCACCTTAAGGAGGAAAATTTAGAGGAGGCAGAGGGGGTAAAAGAAAGAGGTTAATAATTTGGCCCAGACCAAACAGAGTTGTAGGAAATTTAAATTTTTGAAAACACTATTCCGTAGCTTAGAACATTAGAGTGAAGAATTTTTCAATATTAAACCCTGAGGCAGAGGAAGGGAAAAAGAGGCGCTTAAATCTAAGCTTAGAAACAAGAGGAATTTAAAATAAAATTATGAATAATTTTGAGGAGACAATTTTCTTTGAGCTTTCTCCTACTTACCCCCTACTTCTTTAGAAAGGTGAGAAGGGGGGTGATTATGTTTTGCTAAAAAATCACTTGACACTTCAAGAAGAATCTTAAGAAAGAAGTCCAATCCTAATGGGAAGAAAGTATTATATTCTAGGTGTATAGAGAATAGTGGGTAAGATAGGCAAGACCGGCACAAACCATTTGACCAAGATAGTGGACCTAATAAAAAACATACCATAAAAAAGCATGGAGCTTGGCTAAATAAAAACATTGGTTTATCCTATCCTATGGTTATTGCCGGTTCTTCAACTTTAAAAAAAGATCCTTAAGCCTGAATTATTGGCAGGATAAACTTCTAAGCGGGCATAAAAGGATGTACAATTTTCCAAAGAAGAAAAAAGATCTAATACAACTTTTCTTTAGTTTAAGTCCATAAAACTACTAATCAATAAACTGCTTTAAAGGTAAAACGTCTATTAAACGCTATATCCTACTTAAGCCCACTTTATACCTGTGCTTTGCGGAGACAAGTAGACGCTATAAAAAGATCAACTTATATAGGCAGCTTAACTTGATTGTAGAACTTTTAAACTCGTGACGTTTTACTTATTTTCAGATAAGAAGGAAGTTTTAATTAAATAAAGTTCATTCAAGAAAAAAAATTAAAAAAAAAAGAAAGTTGATTAGAATTTGATTTAAACAAATTGCAAGATAAAAAGAACTTTTTATATACTACGTTTTTAAATTTTCTTAAACCGTGCCATCGATATATTTGAAATAATATAATCGATATATTTCCTGTTTTACTGTCATTTAATGTTAATCTCTTATTTATAAAAATCATAAATTTGAAACCTGTCAAAATGAAGATTGTAAATATTATGGGATATGATAAAACAAATAAAATAACTTGCGGATTTTTTCCGAACTAACTTTTCATTCAGCAAATTTGGTGAAAACGAATTAAATTCTGCTGAAAAATGACTAAAAGTATTAAAATAATGCATTGTCATCGTGTTCTGAAAGTTTCAAATTCTAGCTACTCGGGATGTTAGTTAAAATTCGATTGCAAGGTTTGTACCGGACAAACAAACAAACAAGAAACCAAGTTAATAAAAACGTAGTAATAATATTTATTAAAAATTAAGGTAATATTATTTTGCATTTTCTGATTTTTTAAAAGTTTAATATTAGAAAAATTATTTACAATAAATAAACATTGTATCATAAAATTTCACTAAATTTTTATTTTAATTTCTCCTGTATGAAGTAGGTACATACATTCAGACAAATATAATTATGGAGTACATTAGTAAAAAAAGGTTTAGATTTTTATTTAATAAAAATTGCTAATATTTTCAAGATTAAATTTTTTTAAGTCTAGTTTCCAGGGATGGAAAAGTAGCATTGGGGACTACCACAAAATATATGTGTATAAGTTATTATCTGAATTATCCCAGGGAGTTTTCTTAAAGATGCGTAAAACTTTAAACTTGTTACATTGATCGACGTAAAATTAAATTAAAACTTACATTTCGGAGATAAATAGAAAGTATCACGCATTCTCACTTACCTGTAACAGAAAACAAAAAAATTATAAGCATTTATTTATTCATAGTTAAATTAATAATATAGTTTAATAAACAAAAAATATTAGTTTAATAAACATAATTTTTAATTTTGCTTCCAAGATTACCAAAAGTAACGCGAAAGCTATATTATGATCGTTCTGGAGAAAGAAAATTTGTTTTTTCTCCAATTTAAAAAAATCCCAAGACAGCAATCTGTTTCTGACATCAGGGAACATTTTTGGTTCTGTGTCTGTCTGTCGGACTGTCGCTCAATTTTGGCGTAACAGTATATCTTAAAAATTACATTTGGACATGATTAGCCTATTGTTTGTCTCATGCAAGTTTCAACCTATAGTGCGTTCATTTGTTTCTTTTCCGCACAAGCGCACAAATATTCATGTCTTCACCTATGTCTTCAAAAGTGCTCATCTGATATTTATGAAATTTATATGGTTTGTCGAAAGTAGCCTCAGATTGATTCCAACCGTTTGCGTTCTTTAAATTTTGCTAAATTCATGTAATTTTTTTAAAAAAAATTGATTTAAAAAACGAGGAGAAATTAAATAAATCATTAAAATAATCGATATAGGACATGAGGAAGCTATATGCCACACTAATTGGCAGACTATTAGACTACTTTAAATAATTAGGAAAACAGGTAACTTTACCAAAATTTAATTTTAATAGGCCATTTTGTCAACCAGGTTATCTTTTATATAAAGAACAATGCAAAAAGTAACGAAAAGAAGCGCCAAAAAAGTAAAAAAATTATAAGGCAAGGAAAAACTGTAAAAGAATCTTTCCATTCATACTAATTAACGACTAAGTAAGCAACCGCAGCGCTAGAAATTAAAAAACTCTCGCTAAGAGAATAATTAATTGCCTTAATTAAAGCTTTTTTTGAGCAACCTTTATTTCAATACCGCTTCCCCTTTTTCAAGGGAATAAAATTTTACTCTTTGAATTAAACAACAAAATTGTTTTTGTTGTGAAGCAAAAACCTAATTAAATTACCTTTTTTTGAATAAACAAAATTTTAAACAGCATTCAAATGCAAAGCAGTTTGTGTAATTAAAGCATGTTATTATCAAATGATTTAACTACCAATAGATAAGTTAAGTGAGTTGGTCTTCATCGCTAAAGATTTTTGGAATAATTACAACAGGAATCGGACTTCACCGCAGATGACAAGAGATTATAACAAAATTGTTCTTGTTTTTAACAAAAAAAGTTCGTTTATATTTATAAAAACGGAAGGACTAATAAAAGATATAAAAGGACTTATAAAAGACTTCAGAATTTAAGTGGAAAGATTTTATGCTTATAGGTAAACTTTAAACCCAATTAGTGTGGCACATAGCTTCCTCGCATACTATCCTACTGGATGAATAGGCACTCTAAAATAAATTACAAATATATAGATTTCGAATAATGAGAGTTGCTAAAAACCTATAGGATGTGAGAATTAACAATTACTGTGACCTGACTGAAAATTGAAAAAGTCGTTTGAACCTCTTTCAATTCTATATTTCAATTTGAACCTATTTCAGCATTAAACGTGTACAAAATTATGGGGACTTATAATCAGTATGGGGGACGATAATCAGTATCTTTAAAGAAATCGTTGTTGACAAAACAAGATTGTGTCCATGAGAGAGAGAAAAAGTAATAGGCTTAGAAGGTTGAAATCAATATGGGACTTCTTCCTGTATGTTTAGTAGGTTTGACAAAAAAAAAAATCATCAAAAATGAGACTTAATTTCAGTCTTCAGAACGATCATAATGCTTCCGTTACCTTTGGTAAGCTCGAAAGCAATATACGTGAGAAATTATTTGTACATTTTAAAATATAAATATTTAATTTAATAAAAATGAAAAAAGAAAGTTTACAATTAATTATATTTAATTTGAAATGCATATTAAAAAAATAAATAATGCTAAATAATTTTAGTAGGTATTATATTCAAATGTTATAGTCAATTAAGACTGATATCAAGATAAAAAGATTTATCATAATTATAAGGATTAAAAAATACCTTTTTTGTATAATAAAGAAAATGTATAATTTTTGTATAATAAAATCGTGCACGTCATTTATTCTATAATGTAGATATAAGCTAATGGACAAGGGGAAAGAGATAGCTTGCTATTCAAGACATTATGATTATAGTGGGCGGAATGTATATTTTAAGATATCGGATATCGTGGTGTAGAAGGTTAAGGAAAGGTTTCATGAGGTAGGGTAAGGTTAAAAACTTGATGGAGCCTATCATGCCTGGATATCTTCTTAGACTCTAAACATCGACACAGTGTAAACAACATCAACCTGGGCTATCAACCATCGGCCACCTTTAACTTTTTGTTTTATCGCTAACCAAGCTTCTTATTTAAAAACAAAAAATACAAGTACAAACATAGTCAGAATAATGAATAAACACATTAACTAGAGAGCAAGGGTAAGCAGATCAACTAGGAATATTAGCAGACCTCTAAACTTATTATCCATAGAGGATAGAGGTCAAATTTAATAACGTTAATCAAAATCTAATGATCGGTATTCAAAATAATGGAGCAACAGCCAGACAGCCAGTGGACTTGGGTCCAGCAAAGGGTTTATTGAACTGTAATAGCCGTATTTTATATATTAAGTCGATGACACAGGGCCAATGTGGATCAATAGACTTTCTAAAAATATATATTTGGTGTACTAGAATTAGTAACACCTATAAAGAAATGTTTCTTTGTCCAACAACCTTCCTGCATAGAATTGCATTAAACATTCCAACCACCTCTATTTTTAAATAAATCAAAAAACTATACATATATTCTTTTACGCAAGTAAGGTTTTCTAATTATTTTTGTTGTATTATTTCTTATTTTCTCATAATAATATTAATATTTATATATCATTAAAAAAAAATTCAAATCATCTTGGTTTAAATTTGAAAAGAGCATACAAGATGCAGTTTTATAATTTCTTGAATACGTGCATTAATTATTTTTTTAAAAAAAATCCCTTATATTTTTAATGATGACATCATCTAGGAAACTCGACCATTTTTATTAGTCAAATTATTAAGAGTTTTTGTTTTAAAATAAAGTGCAAACGTATTTATACACAAACACGAACAGTCAGTGAAGCAAATAGTGTTTTCATACTGATTTAAAACATAGTAGGCTTCTAGAATTTCATATTTTGTTTTATCATGTGCAGTAATGCCACACTATGGTCAAAAGTATAGTTAGATTATACCTTATACTTAAGAATCGAGCCAAGATTAATTGTTGTTGAGACTTTAGTTTCAAGGAGTGCATCTCAATAAAGCCGCATGTTCAATAGGCGACGAAGAGCTGATGAATGCTGTTGCAATTGGCAATTAGCATTTGCTTCAAGATGGTATAGTATAATAAGAAAAATAGAAGAAGTAGAAAAAAGAAGTAAGAAGGCAAAGGATAGCGGTTAACCAGGGGTATCCAGACTAAGACCCTTGATAAGTTATCATCAATCCCACCACGCCACAAAAGAAGTTAACAAACGAATTGAAACAATGGAAAGTTATAAGTTCTCTATAAGCAAATGTCATTTTAAACCTCCAAAACGATCGGCACGAGTCTTATTAACGTTTGTATACTGGCCACTGGCCGAAATGGATAGTGCTTTTTCCGGATATCGCCTATCATTGTCAATTCCGTTGGCTGAGCGTTGCTGAGGTCCGGCCTTTCAAGCAAAAAGATTAGAGGCCCTAAGCCCTAAACATTAGTGTTGTTCAAGAGAAGGACATACTAAAGCAACTACTTTGGAGACATTTTATTGTAAAAAATCAAACTATAACCTAATTCTACAGTTAAAAAGGTAAATGGGCTTCGGCGATGGTTTAAACATGTACTAAAGCTCTTTTGATTATACCTTTTCAAACGCAAGGGCGCTTTGGCAACATACCAAACTCTCAAAACGGTAAACCAATTAAGCGATGGAACGAGCGATAACATGTATTTGGGATTTCTAAAACTCAGATAAGCTCGGTTCCACCTAAACACGATAAATTTTGGTCTTACCCTGAGCTATTTGAGCATAATATAAGACGATCATGAGTGGCTAAACTCTGGGTTTAGTGTTACAACCATGGTCTTGGTTCATATTACAGGTTCTTTGTATAGTGGTCGTTCATGTCCACTATACAACTCAGAAGAAAACAAACAAAATGTGTCAAAAGCTAAAGAAGTTTATGGAACTAGGATCAATTTATGGGAAAGGTATAAGGTTCGAAACTTGTTTATATACATTCGATTTCAGAAGAGAAGGATACCTGTAAGCTTTTTCTTTAAATAAAAGTCAAGTTCAGTAAAAAAAAGATATCGGTTGCTTTGCTAGAGTCCCAGACTCATAAAACCCTTGAGTCCTGGCCAAAGCTGTAAATGTTTGATTTACAATAACCCTCGTAAAACCACCCACAGTTGTTGCCAACTCCAAAAACCCTAGCTAAGGCACTAGAATCCGCGGAAACCAACCAACAACAGAAAAAATGCATTCACGGGACTAACTTAACAATAAAATTCTATTCCATACCAATACAATAAAAAATAAACTCCAATAATATAATTTCCATTTAAATTCTCCAAACTCACCAATAACCATTTAAACCAATAAACTGCATTTTATCGTTTATTGCCACTTCATTAATTAAACATATTTATTGTTTAATTTATACACATATAAATTTAACAATTAATTTATCCCAGCCAAAAGTAATAGTTACTGGACAATTAACTATCTCACATGACGCATTGCCGCAATAAAACATTTAATATCTCTTACATTTATTATATGTGAAATTATGTAGTCATGTTAATCATTAAAGAGCAAAAAAATATATTCTTATATAGATGTGATAAATTACATTTTATTCTATTTCGTATTTGTTAAACGTTACTGAAGTTAAAAATTGAAACCGTTATTGATATGATTCAACGAGTGGTCACGTTTTTTTACTACTCCAAAGCATGTTAATATACTTTTGTAAGTTTAAATTACAATTTTCAGGTACTTATTTGAAGTGATAGTACTTAGTTGATGATACATGGAATAAATTTCACGTCTCAAAAATCTCGATACTTCTTCACTTTTACCATAAAATATTTAGGGTCAATATTTTTGTACATGTTGATTTTGGAGTAAAATACCCAACGCCTGTTGTTCTCTTCTATAAGTGAAGGAAAAAGTGTAAAAGGGACGAAGTTCGTCAGAATGATGAGTTTTTATATCCAGCCAACGAAGGTCAACGTATCGCCGGTGCAGTAGATCTATTTTGTTTTGTTTCCTCACCACAACCTGTTAACGAAATTTTAATGTAACGCTCGTGTGCTTTCATTAACACATATGTTTGGTTTTTATTTTAACATTTATATGATTTTGGGCTGGGAAAAAGAAGAATGCCTCTTGAGCCGATTGTGTAGTTAGTCAGGATTATGAAGGGATACCATAGATTTTTCTAAGGGATAAGGAATAAGAATGGTGGTTTAAGATTTCATGGAAGTTTATAGAGCAGAAGGAAGCATGTAAAAGGGAAATTTTAGGGTCGTGGTGAATTGTAAGGATAGCATCGTCTGATCGGAATTGGTGATTTTTCGAAGGACCTTTGATTAAAGAAATTGGAGTCTATAAGAAGTCTATATGAGCCCTTGGTGAGGCTACTTCAGTGTATTTGACTGCTTAGTGCGACCCTACAGTGGCATTCGTATGGTTTAGGTGTGTTCAACCCAAGTTAATCGGTAGGTCAAGATTTAGGCCTAGCTATCTTACGGAAGAAGATAGATGGATCACAAATTAAAAGAGATAGTTCTAAAAAAAATGTTTTTAAAAATAATTCTTATGTTTAAAACGAGAAAAGAGTGTGCGGAAGAAAGATCTAGAAAAACTTTATAACTTCCCTCTAAATTCCAAAAAGAAAAGAAGTTTAAATAACGTCATTCCTCCTCAAGAAAATAACTTTAAAAAAAAAGAGGACAAAATACTTCCTAATGCATTTAACTACAGAGGACATAAAAATAAAAGTTTTAACAAGTTTAGACTTTAAGTAAAGTAGTTTTATTTGCAGCAGCTATAAACTTTTTAAACAACACTAACTATCTTTTGTATAGAAGCTAAGGGTAAAACAAGAAATGATTTTTCCGGAAAAAAATAAAACATAATCAAATCTAGTTTAACTAGACGACAAGAACAAGAATACACCAGTTGAGCCTTTGGAACATTCAAAAACTAGTTTAGTTACAAAAAAAAGAAGCAACACTCAGGTTTAATAATCTTTAAAAATAAAAAATGGAGACGGTATTTTATTTTTTCTTCTGTTTCAATTATGCTTTTAAACAATTTGTGATAAAACTTTTGGTTTTTAGAAAGTTGTTTAAAACAGAATTAAAAAGTAAAATAATTTAATATTCTGCAAAGGAAACACTTAACAGCTCCACCGCTTAAAATTATTTCAATATAAAATTAGTTGTTTCAAGCGAGTTTGTAGAACTTACTCAAAGTTAATATACTTAGTCTAAGAGAAAGATTTATAAATTAATCAAAATAAAAACCATAGCTTAATATAGACCAAATTTAACCACTTAATTAGATATATTAGATGGCCAATGAATTATATTAGTATATTAGATGGCCAATGAAAGACAGAAAATGGCCATTGTTAGTAGAGACACGTTATTCACGATTCCTAAATTAATTTATAATTTTTCACGAAATTACAATTGATTGGTTATTCCATATGGTCTAGAACTGGCATAATTCAATTTAGAAGTGACGAGTTTTGCCTCATAGCTTAGTTATGTTTAGTTATTGTTCAATAATTGATAATAAAATTAGTAACATACTTTATTAAAGCTATTGAAGTTATTGAACTCTAAAAAAAAACTAAGTATCTACTTTAAATTTGGTAAGAATTTTTTTTAATTAGTTTAGTTTTCTGAGACAATAAATAGATCATGATAACTCTATTTTTATATATATAGATTTACCTCAAGTTAGTTTCTTACAAAATCATTTACAATAAAAGTAGAGAAATCTCTCTAAAGTAAAGAAAACAAAGAAGAAACTTTGAATCAAAAGTTTTTAATTAAAACACCTCTTCAATGAACTGCAGAAAAAAAGTTTTTTTTTTTAAATCTAAATCAATCCAATCAATACTTTTAGGAACAATTCAGCTGCTTCATCGTGAATCTTTCTTTACTTCATGAACTTTGTTTCTACCTAGATTTTTGTGATGTATGGCTCAACGTAAATAAAACTTAAATAGCTAAATTAAAAAACTAAAATAAAGCAATTATGCTAGTTAAGTCCATGATTAATGACACATAAAATAGTTTATCGCTCGCAAAACGCTTAACCAATTAATAGGTTATTGTTAAAGACAACTTCACTTGATCAGTGGTCGTTAAGACGCACTAAGACACAGATAAATAAACTTTCAGTGGGTTGAAAGCTCTTTCAACCAATTAATTGGTCAGCAACATGATAAATACCAAAGCGATGGTCGCTGAGTATAGCGCTTTGACACGGGATAAGGGACCTTTCAATAGGTTGACATTTAAACCGTTAATAGGCCAGGACCATGATCAATATAATCAATGGCAAAGCGGAGATTGTTGAGTCAGCCGCTAAAACCAAACAAGATTAAGGCATCTTTTAGGTTATCATCATTAATCAGTGCTATTGGATATCATCATTATGAAATGGTCATTGAGTCTAATTTATTTTCTTCAACAGGGTTAAAGCTGAGCTGGTAACTATTAAAATAGTCAGTAGTTAGGGGGGTGTTAGTTATTCTTTACACTGACGAATTGAATTAATTATTCCGTAAGATAAAATTTTCCTCACGCTTTATATTTTTCTTATTATGTATATATTTTTTTATTTTACGTCCCGGTAACATAACATTATAATAATATTTACATGCATATTAAATCGCAAGTGAAAATGTATCTCCTAGCTGCGATTCGAACCATCACCAGAAGTCGGTGTTAGGACTTTGGTTTCAGTCAAGTTGCAAGTGCACCAACCATTAGGCTAGTAGACTGATTCAATGTGATTAGTCTTAAAATCTGAATCATTACAGATCACATTTGTTAAAATATTGCATAATATCATCAATAAAAATAATTAAAAGATAATAGAGAATGTACTAAATTCATATTGTAAGTGCCAGGCCAAGATTTAGAGCCAACTCTAACCATTTCTAACCACCCTTTAGGAAATATATCTGGCACGTAAAATATGAATTAGCCGAGAATGTTAAAGTAGAAAAGAAACACAATACAAATCGAAATCCAACCAGATCAATTTTAATGAGACATTAAACCAGTACGTCATTCATTAAAAAATAGAAATTAAACAAATAATGCATTAAAAAGAAGTTTTCACTAAAAATGAAATAGACTAGAAATGAAGGAAAAAATGACAAAAAGGTAAAAGGCATTTCTCTTTTGAACAACTAGAGAAATGTAGTCAGGCAATATATTATATTAGACGATTGTAGGGAGGCACTGTAGCGCATCGACGATTAACCAGGACAAGAGCCAGACAGTCCTAATCACATATATACCATACCTACTTACATACATATTTTTATGTATATAAACGGTATTAATCATAACCCAAGATCCATTCAAAGACTACAATAGGCTAATCACTTTCATCGTTTATATCATTAGTCAGGTATAGTAAATTTAACTGGATAACATTAAGCATGACATCATTGCCTATTGCCTAGGGTTCTTAAAGTGACCTTATCTCTAATAGTCCAATTGAAGTTAAATAACGCAAGAATTTTTTCACAGTTGAATTACATTGATAATAATGAGTACTACAATCCGTTAAACAAATCTGTGGATAAAGAAAAGGTTTGGTCTTGTATCTTGTAGGCTAGAATAGATGTTACATGGAACAAGTACAAAATACTACTAAAAAGATTTTTCGTTACAACTACAACAATAATAACAATTAATTAGAGAACAAAAAATAATGATATTGTGTCTTGGAAATCATAGAAGCCAGATCTTTTTTAATATTTTAGAAAAATATTGTCCTATATTGTATTAGGACAGTAATCGGTTTAGCTAAAGAGCTCTAGAAAACAAAGAAACAATTAAGTATCTAACTTAAAAGAATATCTTTCGAATTAGTGATTAAAAAAGACACTAAAGCTATGCAGATAAAAAGAAACTCAGCGACCAAATTATAAGTATTTTGACAGACACAATTAAAACTGGGTTTAATAGATTTCCTCTAACTTTCCAACTTATTTTTAAACTTCTAGGTCCTTTTCAGCAACGTGACTAAGTCCCAGGATGGTTTAGGTATCCAAAGTAGCCCGCGGATAGTCCCAGATTAATTTTAAGAGTCTGTGCTTTTGAACTTTTGAATAAATTATACAATAATAGGCTGTAAAAGCATAACATCAATAAAATATGTGATAAGATGCGTCACTTATTTAGTGTATTTCATTTAAAAATACTAATGAAACTATTAGTCCCACCAGAAAAAATTCAGGTTTCCGATTGAGATAAGGATATATAAATATAAATATGTATAAAAATTATAAAAAAAAATGTACAATGTAACGCAGTAGACCCACTTACATAAACATTTGAAGAACAGAAAAACATCGTTCATACAGTCATGCAGGTTTACTGTACATGTGTAAAAATCTTTAGTGTTATATTGTATTTTATAAGCACGTATGTATAAATACATATATATATATATATATATATAT
>KZ651053.1:661593-673872 GCA_001010745.2 Gerris buenoi | reverse complement strand
AAACGCTCAAAGAAATATATATATATATATATATGTGTGTGTGTGTGTGTATATATATATTTGTGAGTGTGTGTGTGTGTTCATAAAAGGGTGTTTCATTTCTCGCACGAGTGAAAATGTAATATAAAATATACCACATGTTTCCTGGTTTTAAATCTATGAATGATCGTATAAAGGGAAAGTATTTTTCCTATAATATAATACATAAAGCTAAGAAATAAAGTTGTTCCGTCGTTGGCTATTTTTCTTTTTTAGACAACCTTATTCAGTAGTTTTAAACAATATAATGCTATAATAAATTTTTAAGTTAAAAAGTGTGAAAAGAATTACACGAGCCAATTGCATAATCGATTTTTTAAACTAGACTGAAGTCAATCTTATATGGTAAGGAGGAAGTTGCGAAGCCTTTTTGCAAGATATCTCAATAACGGGGAAAGCAAAACTAATCTTAGAGACACTCTGTCAAATAGACAAGCAAAACCTGACTCCTTTTCATTCTTGCTAACTTTTCACAAAAACATACCAAACTATACGTATAGTTCCCTTTCACAAAGCTCAGCAATTTACCAATGAAATCTTGCTAAACTCTATTCATCAACCCATAATGATACGGAGCATTATAATGATAATAATAATAAAAAAAAAAACCCTCTTCTAACATTATGACATAAAGAGTAAAACGGTACAATGCACAGTTAAAACTTGGCAATAAAAATCCTAAAGAGATAATACAAAAAGATTCACTTTCTAATCTAACACTTTCAACACTCAATGCTTTTGACTTAAAAAGTGATAGTAAAAAGAAATAAAAAAATAGAAAAGAAGAAAAAAAGCAATAAAAAGAGATAACAAAAGGTTTCAATTGGAAACTTCACAAAAAAACAAGTTGGATTTGTAATACTTTCGAATAAATATAAAAGAAAATAAAATGGAAAAAATCTTAAGAATCACGTCAATGCAGCTTCACGTACCTCCCTGATGGCAGAAACTTTTAATTTAACATTCTTGCATAAAATACTAAAATAGGATTTCTCCAAAATTGAAATTACTTTTTTAAATTTAATAGCTTATTGATTCACAGAATCTTTAAGAGTCTGACTACTGAGTCTCAAACCGTTATTATTGTCTAACAGAACTAATTTCCGAAACGGAAATTGATTATTGTTTCTACTCAATTCCAGCTATTAGAAAATGAAATAAGCATTATAAAAATCAAATAACTGGCTATAGCAGCCTTATAAGAAACTTTAAGCAAAAATTAAAAAGTTGTGTATAACTTAACTCCTCGGCATACATTTTTTTTAAATTAACATAAATGTGTATTAAATAAATGGAATAAAGGAAATAAAGAATAAATGGAAATAAAGGATCTAGCATGAACATTTAAGAAGAATATTGATGTACTTATTAAATAACTGTATAAAAATTATTTTTCTAAGAAAAGAATAGAATTAATTAATTCTAATTTATTATTTTTTCTCCCTAAGAACTTAAGATTTGGACATTATATTTCTGCAGCTACGATCGTCTCCATTAGAAGACAACGAGACTAAGTCCCAGGATGGTTTATCCAAAGTAGCCCGCGGATAGTCCCAGATTAATTTTAAGAGTCTGTGCTTTTGAACTTTTGAATAAAAAAGCTGACAAAAGATGGAAGTAGGGAGGCAAATCTAGATAAATGGCTAATGCTGAAGCAATTGTATTCGCAGTTACTACTACGTACATCAGTACCGATGGACTGACGTCAAGGCTATTCCTGTTAATCTTATGTATGTATGTATTACATTTCCTTCTACACTTTGATATCTCTTGATATCCTTAATATAAATTCGTTTTAAGGTTTATTTGCAGCTGATAATGCGTAACACTAACTAACCCTGTAAGATCCAGGCTTAGAACCCCACGGATTTCACCGAGTTAGTAAATTAATAGATGAAGCAACCAATTCAAACATATGTATATGCTAATCATCAAACGTTGAGGCCAAGAACATTATCTAGAACTCTATTGTACATTTAAGCTTTTTACTCCTTTTGAGAAATTAATGTATATTAATCATTCTCCAATGCTACTTTATTTTCAGATATGGATGATGTTTTATATTTATTACTAAAAAGAAGAGGAGGAAATTTCTTTTTTTACATTGTAATTACATAACTTTCAAGTATTTAAAATTATGAATGTAGGTTAGAACAATCTTCTGTCCAAAAAGTCAAAAATATGATACATAAATAATAACAAATAAATAAAAATATATATATATAATTATAATTGGTAAGTGGTAGATCAGAGATGGGTTGATGGTCGGTTGGTCCCCGAACTCCAGCGGTGAACTCCACTTCTGTAGGGGGGAGGGGAGATAGTACAAAAAATTGGATATAAGAATTAAAATACCNTAAATAAATAATAATAAATAAATAAAAATATATATGTAAGGGATAAAAAAAAATAATAAACGATTAAGATTGTATCGGACGGTCAGCATTAGCATTCATCATGTTTAATTTTTAACATTGACTATATAGAGTAATAAGCGAGGTTAATACTAGGTAATTATACAACTCAAGCCTAATGTCTTGACGCATAGAGACACTGACAATGAGGGAAAAAACTACACGTTTGTGTCTATTCTTTATTTTCATAGAGGAAGGCAAGTCAGGCTACACTTAACCCAGACTAGGAAATTAGTCATCATGAGTTCAGGGACCAAGTCATCACAATAAACAATGGAAAAGACTCAATAGACAGCTTAGACAAGAGAAAGGAACAACTTCTCTCGCTTATTTCTATAATCGTCTACATGGCCATTAAACATTGAGGTACTTTTATAGAAAAGGGCCCCCCTTTTTGTTTTTTATACAAAAGAGTTAATATACCTTAGTCTAAGTACCTATTAAGACAAAGGGATATTCAGTCCAATATGCTTTGGGACAAAGGAATATCACACTTTTCTATTAAAAAAGTGTGTATTAGATATTATTAGAAAGTATATTAGATTGAAAAGAAAAAGGGGGGACCTTTTCTATAAAAGTGCCAACATTGATATTGTTAAATAATAATCATTTTAAGTTTTAGGAAAAAATCAGTCCGACAACCTTCAACTAAACTTTCTCATATACAAAGAGATAATGAAAAATTAAATCCTGTACTATATATGTTATTTAACTAATTAATCACAACATATTTGATCTATGTGATCTGCAGGTGGTTGTTTAAATTACAATTTCAACTGAGACAAATGTAATTTTCTTAGGAAAACAACTTAAATGGTGAAATTTGTATTTTAACATGGATTTCTTTTAGCTCTATGGACAGAAAACATTTCCGTCACGCAAAAAACGACATGAAAAGTGTGACGCTATTGAATATCGTACCAGGAAGTTAGGATTTAACAGGAGGTCGATAGGTTTTCATTTATAGTACAATATTTTATCGATAGGCGGGCTGAAGTTACAATAAGTGTCATGCTAAATGTGACGCTCTTAAATATATCGTGCCAGGAAGTTAGAATAAAATAGGAGGTAGACTGGTTTTTACTTATATTCATAGTATAGTAGTACTATATATTTTGCCGACAGAAGTGCAAATTTTAGATAAACTGATATTAGAGATTAGAGCTCGTAGCGGACCAACGTAATCAATATGGATTAATTTTTCATAATTTCACTCCTTAAGATTCATCTAATTTTTGGAATAAACATTGAAATGTCATTAGTTAGGTCGATTCATTGCCTCAAAAACATATTTACGATTCAACATATTCACGTTTCTCAATGAAATGGAGACAATGAGAATTTTTTTAAATACTAGTAGTACTAAATATTTGGATAATAAACAAATCCGGCTAAATCTTAATACTACGACTCGACGTATTTTTTGACAAAGGGATATAAATTCTCCTATGTACAAATCACACTTATATTATTTCTTTTGATACATAAATCATAAAAATGTAGTGTTTGACAAATTGTAACAAAAATAAAGTATTATAGCACTACTTAATACTAGTTAATTCTCAACCGTATCATTAACTTATTAGCCCAAATCCGTTTTGCCCCTTGCATTTTATAATTATGAGTCAGTTCTTCACTCGGAGATTATAAATCATATTCAGTTTCTTTTTATTTTTTCCCCAAAATTTTAAACCGTTCAAAATAAAAAAAGGAAAATATTTTACAGACAAATAGTAGAAACGATAAGAAGTGAAAGATCGTGGATCACAGATTATGATACATATATAGAAATAGAAGCGAATAGAAACGCTCAAAGAAATGCGTACGTATTTCTATCATTTTTCACAAGGTTAGATTACAAAATTACTGTATACTGAATTCAAACCGTAGAAATCTAGGATTCAATTATGAGAAACTATTTTTCAATCATAATTTTATATCTGACGTCCTTCCTAAAATAAAACGTCAGTAGCTAAAATTTATACCCCTGTAATATATATATATATGAAATAAGCATTATAAAAATCAAATAACTGGCTATAGCAGCCTTATAAGAAACTTTAAGCAAAAATTAAAAAGTTGTGTNGTGTCCATATACCTATATATATATATATATATATAGCTTTGGTTATCTTATTATCTCCAAGGGTAATAAGATTACCAAAAAAATAAAAGTTTCAAAATAAGAGAAAGGAACGAAATATCTTTTCGTTAATCATCCCCAGTGCTATTATAGAATAAATTAATTATTTTAGAAACTAGGATTTTAAATAAGTAAGAATTCGTGATTTTATAAACTCATTTCCCGTATGATTAATTTTACCTAAAGGTTTATTTTATTTTTAAAAATGTATTTACATAACGCTTGTTTATAGAACTTTAAATAATAAATATAAAACAAATGAAAATTCTCTTAATTGTAAATCTGTAGGAAGAACTAAATTTATAATTATTATACATATATAATTAGTATATGTTTATTTGAATAAATGAAGTCTCCACAAAATAAATAGTAAATAAAACATATAAATTAAAAAAAGTTACAGCATTGAAAAAAGCCATGAACAAAATAAAACTTATAAATATCTTAAAAGATGTAACCTTTGAATTTTGAGTATATTGATTTAGTTTCAGTTAGAAATGGTTATTGACAAAATAAATATTGAAACGTGTTAAAAGATGAATGTTAATATAACGCTTCTGGATGATAAGATAAAAACTTTATCGACCATCTGATGTTAAAAAAAAAACAGCTTGAAGGGGTTTTGTGAAATATAGTATGGGGTGTGTACAGGATAAAATCGTAACGTGACAGGACACGATTAGACGCTTCATACCCAGGGGCAGGCGCAGTAATAAACCTACCCTGCTAGTCAGTAAACCCTAAGGCCAGGGGTCAGTGTCCATATACCAGCTCGAGTCCGGTTGCTATGTTATTTATAACAGTATATAGTAGCTCGGCATGCATAACCCAGTAATTGTCTAGAAAGTGAAATCCAGCTACTGTTAGACCTAGCTCTTACCTCACTGGCCCTTGACTTTTTTTCTTTTAATCGTCTTCACCCTTCAAATTTGAGGTAGAAAAAAAGCCTGATCTAAGATACATGAAAATTGTCCTTGAATCTAAACAACTGTTATTATGGAGAGGTTCGTGACAGGGTGTAAACAAAATAAATTGGTAAGGCGTGAATTCTCACGTAAAAAGGGTTTCGTTGGTATTGTGAAACAAAATTATTAAGGGAAAAGGGGGAGGAGGGGGGGGGGACGAAAAATTTTGATGTTTTTTTAAAAATAGCGCCGAAAATGAAACACTAACCCTAAGTGGTATATATATTTGTAATCTACTCTTCAATACCTTTCATTTGATACCCCACTTAAAATTTAAAAAAAAAAAATTTTTCTCGCGATGTGAATTATCCGCCATTTTGAATTTGAACAGCTGATTTTTTTGAGTTCTCTATATTTTTCCTCTGTGCGCGTCAAAACGATCTTTAATACTGGTAAGTTTCACGCTTTTATATCTTTTGGTTCATAAGTTATTGGAACCGTACAGAGTGACAGACAGACACAGGAACGAAACTATAAGGGTTTCTTTTTTTTGGTTTTACCAACGAAACCCTAACAATGAGTACATTCTAACAAGTTGAAATTATTATAGTGAAAAAATAATAATAGTTTTGGACACTACTTTTTTTTAAACTATAATAAGGGTTTATATTTCTCATATATCTACATACACATATAAATATAAAGAGGGATTATTTTGAGATTTCAATAGAGTTAAATAGAGAGTAAAAAATGTCAGTCAGTCATTCGTGGTCAGATCAAACACTTATAGCCTAACAGATTTCGATCAAATTTGGAATACAAATTTGTCAGGAATTGAGACATTCTAAAACAGGATTAGGAGTGAAAAACTAGGAACGAACAAAACACGAACAGGCTCCAAATAATCAGGAAAAATGTTCTCCAACATAGTTAAACATAATATTTGTATTCTTTTCATTACTATTATTTTTTTTTTTTTTGAGATGATGTTATATATAATAATTAAAATGATAAAAAAAGGTATCGGAGACTGTCCCAATTTTATCCAGAAATGGTCATAAGAGATAAATTCATTCCATCTTGTTGAAGGGTCATAATGAAAGAATTTTAAATAACATTTTTAGTTGGCTTGAGATTCAGCGTTAAACAACTTATTACAAATATGACAGGACGAGTTAGAAAGTCAGTACGCAGAATCCTGATTAACGCTGCTCATCTCAAAGTGGAGTAATGAATCTATACATCTTATTCAGGTAAAAGGCAAAGGATAATTTAACTTGGTCAAAAATGACCTCGATATGATTATATAATAAATTGTGTACTATAAATAGCTTGTGATAGCAATATCGGAGGTTAAATATTATGTTTAAACGTAGCTATACATAATATGTATAGCTTTACATAATATTGTATATAATACAACATACAATTGCGTATAGAAAAAAAAAGAAAAAAAAAGTGAGCCTAGGGAAAGAGGAAGCTATGGGTGCAAAAGCAATTCGCAATTTTGGACTTAATGGAGGACCTTCCGTGTTGACCAAAGTCAATTATTAATTTTGTCGTAACAACGAAATTTCATCGAAATCGAACAATTTTCTAAGGCATGGTTATTGGCAAAAATTTTGATCTACAGACTGAAGCGACACCCAAAATGTTCCCTGATGGCTGAAACACATTTCTATTCGTATAAAGATAATTTTGAATTTTAAAACAAATTTCGTTCCTTAGAAAAATTATGACAGTACTATAATTATCAGTTCCCTTGTTGGGATCTAGGGGGTTTTTAAGGGTGGGGGATTCACTCAGTATAGCTCAAAACAATAAAAATTAGCAGAAAACCGCACAAAAATCTTCATAAATAAATGTTTTATTAATTGAGGCAAAATAAATTGATAATAATAACACAAGATTGCGACCTCAAATATCCAACATTTAAAGCCATATTTTTCTATTTAAATGTTTAAATTCCGTAAATTCAGGTAATGTTTATTCCACTTTATTATTACACATTTCTTAGTAAGCTTATCATTTTAATAACTGTCTTCACTTTCTACTATGATTAAGCTATCATATGTATATGTATATATTGTTTATACTCGACCACTAGTATGTAGTGCATCATTACAGTGTAATTTACAAGTCAGTATTCAGTCTGCTATAGAAGGACTCAAGGAGAGATCGAAATATCGCAAAATTGAGCCTTTTAAATCCTTAATAGTCACAATTACTCAAGAATTGAAAACTGGAAGGAATATTTTATGAAATCATATGTTTTTATTACTCAACGGTGTCGGAATGAATTTTAAAACTATTTAGTTGGTAAGATGTACACTCTGTATACATATAGTACGGAGATACATCACATAAGGCCAGAATAAACCAGATACTAGATTGATTCAAATAACACTTGAGCAATAACTGTCCGCGAGAGAGGGCGACACAGACAGACTGACCGTGTGTCCTGTCTCATTTCCTCTTCTTATCTTCTCTCTAGGAGTTACACGGGAACTCCCAGACCAATACAGTCGTCTATAT
Organism: Gerris buenoi; assembly: GCA_001010745.2. NCBI lineage: Eukaryota > Metazoa > Arthropoda > Insecta > Hemiptera > Gerridae > Gerris > Gerris buenoi. Next base: position 665,836 of record KZ651053.1, on the reverse strand, counting down.
ACATTCACCAACTCCCCCTCGGTCCAACAATGTCCACCATGTTTCATTTAGAAAAAGAAATTGGTCCGACCAGCTCGAGCAAAACTTTCCTGTATTCACAGATATAATGAAGTCAGATCCCATAATATCTCATTTAATCAATTTATAATTAAAAATTATATACAAAGTGCTCAACAGAAGACTATTTAAAATTATTTCGATTGAAAATATTACTGAATTAAATGTTGTATGGCCACTTCAGTTGGTACCACTGGAAAGAAAAACTCGTATTTACGTTTGTTTGGGTACGTATAAGCTATTTTTTAAGTCATTGTTGTCAGGGTTGGGTAATATCTGAATTTGAAAACAGGAAAGCATTTTGTGTGTTAGAACATCGCATTAACCAACCAGTTACTAGCAACCAGATTTAATGAAGATCCTCCAAGCAATCATTCTTTTTCGTAAGTGGTTCTTGAATTTTAAGAGAAAAGGCTGCATTTGCAAAAAATAATTTAACTGGAAGGCCGTCAGTGAGCGATCAAGTAGTAGAGAGCAGGTAAGGTCCAATATCGATCATTTATAATTCTGAGTACCTGGTGATGAAACTTTTATAATTTTCCTTAAAATGTAACCATTTAATTTCTTGGTATGATAGATAAAACTACATTCGTGTACGCTTGAAATCATTAACATCATTTGTAATAACCCTGTACTTAGAAACTACCTGTAGCATGTAGTAATAATTTTTGAAATAATATAAAAGTAAACTTGATAATATATATTAAATTAATAACAATGTCGGCTGATATGACGGTCCCTGGACCATAAACGCGTTGATGCTTATAAATATGTACTAACATTAATTTTGTATTATCTAATTTAATAAAGTAATAACAATGCGGTAAACAAATTATCAATTTTCGTAAAAGAATTTTACGGCCTCGTTTAGTCGACACTAAAAAGAAAAAAAAGATTTAAAATTAAGAAAAAAAATCAAAATAGAACTGAGAAGTAGATATAAACATAGGTGTGATTTGACAGCGTTCCAAGAAATCAAATAGATCAACAAAGAAACAATGACTGGAAGTATAATGAACTAAATTTAAATGTTATAACTATTTCCAGATAATTTACAGTTAGTCGAATGTCCATATGAGTCAATATGAAAAATATTGGCAATATTGGAATATTCTTCTTTTTCAAACCCTGTTTTAACAAAAATGTTTAAAAAGAATCTAAAAAAAAAAAAAAACCGTGTTTACTTAGTAATTTTCAGACCGGGTTGTCTTTGCAAACCAATTCAGTCAGTTTTTTAAACTTTTATTTGCTTTAATCCTTATTTACCTTCAGGTAAAAATAACAGAGGAAGTTGATTTTCTGAACGCTGAACAAATGTGTGTGTTTAGAGTTAGAGAAGGTACCAGGACGGGTGCCTCTATACTAGACAAATTAAACGGAACATGTCTTGTAGCCTTATAATTAGTGTTACGTGAACAATAATTAAACATTAAACAGAAACTGATTTCACCGAGTGCTATAATCATTATAAACATATATCAGAGAATAAAACATGTCGTATAAAGAGAGTATAACTCCTCATAGTATAGAAAAAGTACAAAAGTATGAGTAAACAACATACGTCTCGCAGGGAGAATAAAATATATTAGTATACCTATTGTACCTCAGAAAGTATAAACATACATGAGTAAATATATTGTATCTCAGAGAGAACAATTTTATGAGTAAACATATTTATATTGTCTCAGAGAGAACAATTGTATGAGTAAACATATTTATATTATATCTCAGAAAGAACAATTTTATGAGTAAACTAAACATATTGTATCTCAGAGAGAAAAATTGTATGAGTAAACATATTTATATTGTATCTCAGAGACAACAATTGTATGAGTAAAAATATTTATATTGTATCTCAGAGAGAACAATTGCATGAGCAAACATATTTATATTGTATCTCAGAGAGAACAATTGCATGAGTAAACATATTTATATTGTATCTTAGAGAGAACAATTGTATGAGTAAAAATATTTATATTGTATCTTAGAGAGAACAATTGTAAGAGTAAAAATATTTATATTGTATCTCAGAGAGAACAATTGTATGAGTAAACATATTGCATCTCAGGGAGTATAAAAGAATATGAGTAAGCATATTGCATCTTAAAGAAAACAAATAATACATAAGAAAGCATATTGTATCTCATTGAGTACAATTATATGAGTAGAACTATTTCATCTCAGGAACTATCTATGTGTACCCAGTTTTTGTAATGTACATTGTAATACATAAAAATGTATACATATATAAATAAATAAAAATGTATAAATATAAATATAAAAATATATAAAAATAAAGAATTTATATTTTAGACTTGATAAGGACCAGTGAGGTCGAAACGTTGCCGACACTGAACTGAGTGATACATATTTCTTACCCACGTCAGGATCCATCCTCAAGATACATTTCATCTCAGTGTTAATGATTCTTGTGTCACGCATTAACTTTCATTTCCAGTACTAGACTATTATGTACTGTTTAAAAAATAACAATTTCTATACTGATAGTGTTACCAGGTTTTTAATGACACTTCATTTAAGACACTTTTGATGTTTTAATTAATTTTGCATATTTTAATTACTTTAGACAAATATTTAGCATATTTTATTTAATTTAAATCACTGATCTATTTAGTTTATATAGTGAAATCTTTGATATTATAAAAATTATTGAAAACGTAATTACAAATTGGAATTATATTTCAAACAATACTTCCGGAATATTTAAACATTAAACAACCCATAACTATTAACGTCCGTCGTATAAATCCGTTACAGTATAAAGCAGTTAGTTTTGTTTTTAAATGATTCCTATATCTTTTCCTCCTCACTAAGAAAAAATAAGAAATATTAATGAACTATAAAGTTACTCCATAACTAGAAAGGATTACAACTTAATCCATAAAAAATAATTTCCTACTAACAAAAGATCCTTACAGTAATAAGCAAATAAATCGGTCCGAGACAACTCAGACAAACTTTCTCTTATATGAGTTCATAATTACTTAGCCCAGTGTTTTCCGTTTATTAGTTTTTGAGAGAGGGTAAGTGCATTTAATTATTATTGAACATTTTATCAATATAAGTATTATACAAATAACTTCACCACGGCGGGGAATCAAACCCAGCCTCTCTCTCTCCGTCCGCGTTTGAAGCAATTTATTTTCTAAAACTAGATTTTTCCCGGTAAAATGGCTTATATCGTTAGGTTCGTATTAAAATGGCTTTTATTTTAGAATATTTTAATCAAAATCGTCGTAAACGTATTAAAAAAAAAAAGTATTAACTAATATTCTTCAAAACGTGTAAATTCATTAAAACCTCAAAATTTAATTTTCGTGCCATTACAATATGTTTAAGTAACAAGTGTTTAATAATTCATAAAAAAAACGTGTTAAAGTACTTTAATTTTTAGTTAAGGAAAAGTAAAACTTTAAAAATAGTTAATTTCCGTTTAGTAATAAGTAAAGATCAAATTAGCAGCTAAAAGAAACGTATTAATCTTAAAAGTAGTCAAAAGTGAAAGTAAAAATAGAAACAAGAAAAACATTTAATTATCAGTAGAGTTTAAAAACAACTAAAATTATTATTTCGTGTTTCAAACTCATTTATTTATAATGGAGGAGTAACTTTGCCATTTGTATAAAATAGTAAATTATTTTATAAATCGGTAAAGTTTTTATAAATTGCAAAAGTTTTGAAGTGCTTATTTCTTAAACTTACACATTATTTTACGTAATAGTTCATTGATATTTTATAAAAAATAAAAATAGAAGACAACAAGAGATGATACAAAAGTTTTATAGTTGTGAAAGAGCATCTAGAGCTGAAGGCAGTTAAACAATGAACTCTTCAAGAGATTGAGAACGCCATCAAGTAAAGATTAGAACGATGTTTGACTATTGTTCCAGGGGGGAAAAGGTCATTCAAAGATAAAGCTGGGTCTTAAAGTCTCAAGCACATCGAGTGAAGAAACCAATACGAAACTTGTCCTCAAGTTTCGAAAAAAATTCATAATGTCAAAACATATTTTGCAAAAGTATAGCGGATAGAAATATGTCCTTAAACTTTAACGTTACAGAAACAAGATAATGTTTTCATGCAATGTAAGTATCTGTAGGACACTACTCGAACTTAACTTTGCCATATTACGAACTATATTATTTCATAGTTTGTATATATATAT
>KZ651053.1:610233-661344 GCA_001010745.2 Gerris buenoi | reverse complement strand
ATAGAGATATATATATATTCTTTAAGATAAGAGAACTCCGCATGGTGATATATGTCATCCACGATAACTTTTCTCCGTAAGTGTGGCACATAGTTTCCTTATGTCCTATTATTAGACAAATGGTCACATGAGTATGGTGCAATAGATTTAAAAATGTTTATTTTATTAAAAACTAGTCTGTGAGCATTGAAAAAATTTATTAAAATAATGTGATCGCACTGTAAATTTAAAGTGTGGTTGTATGGGCCTGTTTTTATTCCCAGGGGTGTCACATTTTTTTTATTCAGCATTAAATGTGCTCATAAGGTGGAAAATAGAACGGGGATAAATAAATATTTGAAGTGTGCAGCTATCATAAATAAATAAAAGAAATTAGTCAAAACCATTCAAGAAATATTATGATAATGGCATTAAAATAAGAATGTAATAATAGCTATGGTAGTTTCTATCGCATAGTAAAGCCAAAACAAGATGTAATGGAAAACATTAGGGTTAATAATAGCTAAGAGATATATATTTAAATACGTCGCAAGGGGGAGAGCGTTCCAACAGATATTTTACTTTTTTAAACATTAATGTTAGCTTTATGGTCGAAAAGAAAATAGTGACAAGAACAAATGTTCTAGGACGGAGAAACATTAATATTAGCTTGTGGGGGAAGAGTAGGGTAATGTCGGCGCAATTACATTAGCAGTCTCGCCTAGAGAGAGAAAAAAATAAAAAACTATATATAATTGCGGAAAAAATAATACATACTTGGGGGGAACGCGTCAGATTGTCTGAAAAAGTATTTTTATAAAGGCTGATTTTAACCAGTGGTGTTATAGCGTCAGAGAAAAGAAAAAAACTATTGAATGCGAAGACAAGACGGAGACACGGAGACGAGACAGAAGAATGGGGCCCCTTAACGGTGTGTGACAGCGTGCCAAGTTGAACCCGATTATAATATTGCCTATAGGAAGTGAACAAGGCAAGACTCCGAGATCACGTCATGCTTCTCAACTAGTGCAGGGGGCACAGGTGCCTCATTAAATTCTCCAAAAGAAACCTCACGACAAACAGGCACGAGCCCGACCAAACAACCTCACCGAGACTCTTTGTAACTTCTATCTCAGACATTATCAGACCTCCACAACCTATATTAAACAACTTATTCCTAACATTAAGACTAGACAAACTACACGGAACACTAAACTTAACCAAATTACCTCTTCAAAAGCATTTCGTTTAGAGATTTCAATAAGCGATAACCTAGCATCAACACTTGGGACAAATAACAAGTAAATAAACAACTACTGCTAAAGAAAAAGGGTGCTATAGAGAGGGTCGCAAAAATAGCATAAAACCTCCAATAGCTAACAAAAGAAGAATTGATCAAATAAAATTTTATATAAAAAATAAAATAAACAAATATTTGATCAACAAGTAATTTCATTTTAATTTACAATCATTTCTTGATAAAATAATTTAAATATTTTCAATAGACAACAAAAGACTCGAAGATTCTGACAGCTAAGGGTGACCATTAGGACTGAAACATATTACTCTAAATATAAAAGAATATATACATATGTTTACCTTATCCACATTGTTAATCGTATCCACCTTTTTTCGACTCGTATCACCAAGTGTGATATGTTAAAATAATGGAGCCAATTGAATTTTAAGCGAGCGGTTCAACCATTTTCCGAAAATTGACTGGGTTTTATCCCTAGCTATAAGGAAGAAATGAACAAAAAACAGTTTTTGTGTAATTGCTGATACCTTCGTTCTGCAATGATCTAATGAAGAGGGTAAAAAGGGGTAAAAAATATACATATAGATAACATAGTTTATTAGATGTCAATTGACGTCCTTAAATAAATGTAGGGTGTCAAAGTTAGCACATGGACGACTTCAATCTATTCAATAGGCTAATATAGGAGTGTAGGCATTCTGACGGCACAAAGCTAGAATTTGTGAATACTATGAGAACCTAAGATCCGATTAATTGACCAGAAATAAGTCCAATCAGAACACAGTGGTGGGTGGATGACGGCGGAATAGTTGTCAAATGGTTAAGCGTTAACAACAATAAAATGAACAAAATCCGGTAAAGTGAAAGTAGTGTTTGAAAATTTATGGAAATAGCAACGAACTGTTGCTTTACTTTATGTGCGCAAATAAAAAAAAACAATAAAATACACATTATAAATAGAAACTATCACGGCGTCGCATTCATAAACCACGATAAGAATACATAGCTGCATCAAAATACGCGTTGTGCAAGCTTAAGTAAAAAATTTCATGGACGATACTCGAGTAAGCACGTAAGACATAACTAGTGTACTCCCAAAATGAGAGCTAAAACAATATAAAATATAAATGGATCTCCACAAAAGGTTTTGTAATAATTCAAAATTGAGACTATTAAAAATTGAGGAATAAAAAAAAAAATTATTTATTGGTTTTCCCTTACATAAATGTATTTTTTGATAAAGCAGCTTACGGCAACTATGCAAGTTTATTGTTTATACTTTAAGCTCTATTACATAAAGATAAGAGACATCTACTTAACGACAGCGATGCATGTTAAAGTACTCCACGTAATGTTTATTTAATATTAAACCTACATTCTCCACATCATGTTTACTTAAGAACTTGAAAATCAATGACAATATAAATATAATTATGACATATATAATTATATTTACAATCGTGACTTTACAACGTAAAATAAATATAGTATAATTTCCCTATCTATGTCACATTCCATTCTCATGACAAGGGTTTTTATTCAAAGTAGACCACGATTAGGAATAATGCTCTGAGCTATCTTCATAATAATATAATATTTATATACAGGTTATAGAAGTGCAATGAACCCTGTCACATGAAAGAAGCTGATATAAATACACGCCTGGTATATTTTATTCAAAATACATTGCAAGCAGGTAATGTCTTGAGGGAAATAATGTTTAATTTTCTGGGTCAAGTCATTGTGACACCCTTTCCAAAGCGTTAGCTTTACGAGTACAATTTCTCAAGTGGAGATTTTGCTCAGAGGGAAGTCAGATACCGACTACTACCTTTCTTTACCTACGGTCAAGTAGTCGGTATGGGTGAAACGAGAAAAGATAATCCTTTCGTGAAACAACCTGAGCGTGGAATGATTGATAGTGACAAAAGAAGAAATAGCTTAACGGTGATTAAAAGGGAGGGCAAAGCCTGGAAGCAGACGGAAGCTACAAGGCGAGGAGAGGAGCGATGCGGCGAGGCGATAGGACACGGCCGCTAAAGGCATATTGGGGCAGTAGGTTAGCCATTAGCTGTTCAATACCCGCCCCAATCCGCTCCAGTTAAAAAGCCACCTTCTAGCTACCAATCCGCTGCCCATTATAATCTTCAGAGGGTCTTCTAAACCTAAACCCTCTATAGGACTTCAAATTAACAATAACTGGATACCTTATCTCTAGAGAATATTACTTTAACGGTATAACAATTAAAATATTAATTAGTGAGTGTAAAAGGTCGTTTTTAATAGGTGATCTGACGATCTAATATACTAGAAGTTAGAATTAGATTTTACGGTTAAAAAATTATAAAAAAAAGTTATAATTTTTTAAAAATATATATATACTAGCCGTTAGGCCCGTGGTAACGGGCAGAATAATAAATATGGTTGAGAAAAAGAGCTGACAGATAATTAGTTATAATTAAAATAGATATTTAAAGAGATATTTACTGTTTAAATAGTAAGTTTTATGCTCTGATATTCGTTACATTAGAATGGCGCAATGGTAGAGTCGATGGCTAATATTCTGGAGGTCACTGGTTCAATCCCTGCTTATAGCTCATCAATTTTTAACGTTATAAATCATTTAGAGGTGCGTCGCCGTCGCCCGTCATCGGGACTCTACTCGATTATATAAATGATGGCTTTACATATTATTAAAGCTGCAAACCCTGCTAATTGAAGGCAATTTTTATGTTAAAAGTTCAAAGATTTAACTTAATACATAATAATAATTAAATATTTATAACTATTAAATGCCGAGCTCTAATCTTTCTTTTGATACTACCAAATCTATCTTATGGCATATAGTCTATTTCATGTAAGCTGATATAATAGATCTTATGAAAGACTTTATTTGAAAGGTACAAATAAAATGGGTGCGATATTGTTACAAACGGCATTATGAAACAAGTGCCATAAAGAAATAATAATAAAAATATAAAGCAGTGTTGGAGTATACGATGTCTGAAAATAGAAGGTGAGTAGACAAGCTAGGTTAGTGATTACATAAAGGTGTGACATCACTGGATAACTGTGATAGGACTAACAAAGTGTCATAAGCTCTTTGCTAGCTGTGATATTGACCAATTCCTATAACCACAATATCTGAACAGTATTTGTGTCTAGAAACCAGCCGAGTCTAATCTGAGACTCCCAATGTCTATTATTCGCACTGGGTGACTCAAGTTTCACATTCACTATGATTCTATGAAATGGTAGTTGGACGAGATAAATAACAAAACAAAAAAATTATATTCATAGTAAACTTAATTCCAATCCCATAATCTTAAATTTATTTATGGGAACACCTGTTAACAAAAATATTAATAAAAAGTCTTCAACAAGTGATGGTTTGCAATTATGTATACACTTGAGAAGAAGAAATTTATTTTAACACCCGGTNTATATATATATCAATTTGAGAAGAGGACCATTATTTCAATACCCGGTAAACTAGATTTGTCCTAGGACAACGATTTACATAGTTAATTCATATTTATTAGAGAATTTCTTTATCAAAATTGTCAGAACCGTTTTTGAGAAAATATGACTTCAGAGTTTGATATTTTACTAGCGCAGTTCCCCAAATTTTAAATATGAGTTTGTCATGATTTCTCTGACCATGCATATCATATTTAATAGAAAGTAGTCTTGTAGTTTAGACACTGCTTTGGCACAGACGAAAAATGGAAATGTTTTAAGTACCCCTTTTTTGCACTCAGGGAACCTTACAGTATGTAAATCCATGAAAAACTATATAATTTTTTTAATTCCAATTTCTAATGCATTTAAATGAGATCTTAAATCAATTTCAGGATCTCGTCCCAGGGTATTGCTTTTAGAATTGGCATTCCAAATTTAATAGTTTTTCTTTTTTTTTTTGGTATAACACAGCAAAAAAAAAAAAAATGTCGGCTATTATTTTCCTTGGCAAATCACTTTTTTGGAAGCAGAGGAGTTTAAGCTGTGAAAATCCATCGAAATATCAATTTATATTTTACTTTCTTCGTAAAAACCTTTGTCCTAATAAAAAAAAAAAAAAAAAAAAAAAAAAATCTGTTTTGAAATAGCTATAATCTATAAAGTCTGATTTTTAATATTGCAGTAGAATCTTTCCAATAAGAATAAGAAAAATAGAGAGAATAATATTGAAACTAAGATGGAACGAATATAATTTAAAAACTTTATCCTTGGAGCTCACAAAAGAAAGAATATTTATAAATTTGATTTATTTTTTTCTATGAAACTAAATATATTAAAGAAAAAAGTGTTGAAGGAAACTCTATTAATAAACGTTGTCCCCATTCAAGATGGTAAGAAGGCAGAGGTGGAAGGAAGCAAGACCAAGGATTCCTTAGAGCCCAGGTAAGAAGAGTTTTAACTTAGTGTCCTTGAGACAATTGGTTTCGGTATAACCAGGGGAAAACATTATCACCACGCTGTATCCTTCACAATTCAGCTCCTACCGAGTTCCAGCAATACTAACCTTGCAGACTAATCGCCTTTATATACAATCACACACCGACCAATCAACCTCTGCAATAACTCCACATCCAACTCAAAGCAAAGTAAAGCAGATTTGACAACCTCGACTTTAAAATAATTTTAAAGGAATCACGAGGAAAACCTTATACAACTCTATCACAAATGGTATTTTATATTGTAATGTGTTTCCTATGACATTTGTTCTCGAGAAATCAATTTGACAGTGGCTTAACTATAATATGTTTCCATTAAAAATTAAATGATTAAATACCACGTTACTTCACAATGAACAAGTGCTAGTTACTACGTTTCCACGATGTTTAAATACGGATTGAATACGGTGTAAATACAGTTTGTTGGATCCAAAGTTTCCATGGAAACCTATATTCAATACGGATTAAATACGATGCCGATCCCGATACGATTAACTAAATTCTGGGATCGTAACTGGATCGAGTTGCAATGGAAACACCTAACTCGATCCTGACATGCGCAGAGCGTGTGTGAGAGCGCACCTAGCGTATTTCTGTAGGAACAGTAGTCAAATCTGTCAAAATACGAAATAAAAGCATGGTTATAAGAGGAGAAGGTAACAAAATTATTTATAACCTTTAGCAAAAGTAACCAAATTTTTTTTTTTTTTTTTTTTTTTTTTTTCATATTGAATACTGATTCAATACTATTTATGGAAACACCTAACTTTTTAAATCCAAAATTAAGATTCAATTTTTCTTTACACATCAATGTACCACAGAGGCGAATTTGATGTCATCAATAGTGAACCATGTAACTCAAAGTTCCAAGACGCAGGATCGAACCTTTGACCTCGACCTTGATTCATAGATGGCCGAGCAGAAGTGGAAGTGACCTTTGCCTTTAAGGCCACGACTACTATAAGCCCCTTATTGTGAACAAAGTACTTGTACTAGGTAGGTAGTACTAGGGGTTGATCGAAAGAAATGTACTATTCTGAAGACCTCATTGTGCATAAACTACTTGGGTTGATCCAAAGAAAAATACTACTCTCAAGATCGACTCTTCATTGTGAGAAAAATACTTGTTTGTTAATCCAAAGAATAAGAAAAGAAAAAATAGGCACAAAACTTTGCACTATCGCCAGGAATCGAACCGAGGATTATAACATTTAAAGCGCTGCCTCAGATCACCGAGGAACTAAGAATGAATAATAATGATTTGAATCTTTATCTAGCCATCCATTGTTATTAATATCAAGTTTCTTAATTAAAACATTTCTATTTTATACAGTATTAAAAGAGATAACAGCGGAGAAGTGGGGGAGAGGATGCAACAGCTTGGGCATTTTAATGTTGCATCCCAGTAAGGTCGATTCTCTGCTGCAGTTGCGTCAGGACTGCGGTTCCGCATCCTTATATTGAATTTAAATTACAATTTCTGTAGTATAATAAAAACAAACGTCTCTCAGCAAATAAATTTTAATTTTTAAAAAGCAGATTTCGATCTCTTCTTCGTATGAGTGCCGCTAAAAGCTAAAGGAAAACCACTGGAGGAATGGATAAGCCATTAGAGGACAAATAAATTTGATTTGTGTAGAGAGCAGATTGTTTCATTTCAAAATATTAACAAACAATAACAATATAGATATCAACTCAACTTGTACACCTATTTTTCACAAGATCTAAATTAATTAGATAAAAGCTGTTAAAACAATTTTGTATCAAGATATAAAGTTTAATTGTATTAATTTATTTTAAATCTTATTGAAGAACCTCGAATCTTATTAAATATTCTAGTAAGACTAGAGATTTAATTTTTGTTTCAATTTACTAATGAATAATTAATGCAGATTTCTAATTAACTTAAACTAAAAGATATCGCTGAAAAAAGATGTTTGTACAGTTAACTGAAGGAATACTGATCTTACCTTAAATGAATCTTCGAGCAGACAAATTCTCTAAAAATCAATTTCGAGTTATCGAATTAATCTCAAAATGTTGTGAATCAATATGAATATAAATTATTAGCAAATCCAAATAATAAAATAATGAAACGGAAAGTTATGAATATAAATATTTTTAAAAAAATAGTCGGTAATTTGAATAAGCTTGTGAGAAGAATATAGAAGGCATGTGCAGCCTTATTGTATGTAAATAAACGCACGTCAGATTCTGTAATATTCCGTTCGCAGGAAAATAGCGTTTTAGTTTGTAGCCTCTCGCGACTGTTATAATTAAGATATTTTCTGGTGTCTCTCCGTCTTCCGTCCTGTTATATCACTTTGGACTTGTTTACAATCAGTTCGAGTAATCAAATTCAATTTGTTCAAGATCACTTATAAATGCGCTCAAGAAACGGGTTTGACTTGTACTGAGTATAACTCGACTTTTTACTGTTTTATCTTAGTTAAGCAATTTGGTAATCATCTGTTACAGTTTACTCAATTTTTTTTTTAATAACTTACTTATAGTTTAGAAAAAAAATGAAATTGATTAAACAAAAATTAATTACTTTTTCAGAAACGAGATTAAAATTTAAAAATCAATTAAGTCGAGTATATAATATACGACGATATAAACTAGTTTTCAATGTCAGTGCAATTAAAATATCAATATTTGATCGAGTTATCGCGTGCTAACAAATATGAAATTATATGTGAAAATATAGGTTAAAACTAGGACACTACGAAAGCTACAAGAATATAATCGATTAAACACTTATATAGTGGTCCTAAGACATGATTTTATTATATACTTGACTTAGCTTGATACCCAATTTGTTTTAGTTACAGGAATATAGACGATATCTTGTGACTTAAGTTAAACAAAAATTAACACCCTTGGTTACTAAAAGAGGTTTGGGAAGAGCACTTCACTCCATCTTAAGCTTTGAATATAAAGTCAATATTTAACTATTTTGATAAGTTTTAAGGAGCAAGAGCCTTTAAATTTATCCCTTTGGAATTTTTTTTCTTTGAAGGTATTTATGCTGAAAGATATTTCTCTTTTAAATCTAAGATTAAGCAAACAGATAGTTCTACTTCTATGTCTAAAAATCTGCAAATCCAAGTAAAATCTAACAGATAATAGATCAGAGATAGATCTTTAAACCATAGCATTAACTCAGTAAGTCCGTGCTAGTGGATACGCCAATTACTTATAATATTTTCCTCAACTTATTTCTTAATTATACGGTTTTATAATCAATAATCAGTTAACCAATCCTATAGACTATTACGGTTAATAAACGTGCAACTCACTATGTACAAAACATAAAAGGAGAAAATAAACAATTGAAACAACAAATAATTATTATAGAAATAATAAATATTAAAAATAAACTACTATAAATCATGGATGATTCATAGAATCTCATATAATATCTTGAATATGAACTAAATTACCTGTGACCAATAATCATAAAAACTATTGTTATGAATAAACAAAACAATGGTATGAATTAAAAAAAAAAAAAAAAAAAATCAACTGACTGAGCTTACATCATTATAACTTCCTTATTACTATAAAAAGAATTATTTGGATCATAAAAATAACGTTTTATAAAAAAATTATATCGTAACAAAAAACTTAAAGCAAGAACTTCATCTATACCTTATATCTATTAAACAAAATATTATCTGCCAATTAGGGGGACGCATGGTTCCCACATGGAATATAAAACATTCTGATTCCACAGGTAATTATTTAAAGGTTTTAGACTCCGGTCGATGTCCAGAGGTGTCCAGAGGAGCCTAGAGCTTTCTGCAGCACCCTGTATTCGCTTGGCAGCATACCCTTCCATCTTGCGTACTTAGCTGCTACAATGCTATTAATTCTGGACGCAGCAATTTGTATCTTTTCCACTTCAACTTGGAAATAAGTATAATATACTAAGTTTGGAGGGGATAAAAAAATTCTTTGAATAATTGCGATAAAATAACCGACATAGAGGAGAAAAAAATCGACCTTCGGTAATAAAAAAAAGGGAAATGAGTATGAAAGGAGGAAAAATAAAATGATAAAAAATACTTCAAAGGTTTCACCGAAAAGGTCAAGCCTCGGCGTTAATTCAAGCGTTAAAGGCTACACAAAAATTGGTTGGGGGTTGGAATTGACTGGACGCATGATCTGTAATAAAAGAATGGTTTGTTAACTAAGAATAATAACATTACTGGGTTAGCAATATCCGAATAAACCAACTCCGAGTTTCGAACAATGTCCGTATAAATAGAAATGAAAACACCCTTGGTCTGATTCAGCTGAAAGTTGCGGTCACACAGGTAATTCTGATAGCAATGGCTTCAAATGAAGCCATAATAATGATATACCAATGGAAACAGATATGCAAGACAGAATGACAAATAGTAATCAATAGCTTTAGCAAAGAGTTAGAAGAGAATAGAATGTAGATAATGATAAAACTCCATCTAAAAAAAAAGTAATCCAATTTATCAAAAAATATATGGAATTCGTAGTAATATGGATTATTCTTTAGATAAATAAATTGCAACCTATAAAAAGAATTATAGGAGCAGTAAAATAGTTGCATATAAACATGTATAATAACAACAATTGAGGCCAGACCAAACTTCTGAAGGTACATAGAAAGATTTTGTAAGACTTATTCTTTAACTTCAATTAATATTTTAATAGAAAGAATAACATAAAGATATTCTGGTTTAGCTTGACTACAGAATATTAATTAATATTCAACGTAGTCTGCCAATTAGTGTGGCACACATACATTCCTTGCGACCCATCGCGTAATTTAATAAGAGCCATTATTGTCTAATTTATTTAATTCCTCCTCTTTATTTTAAATTTTGTCAAAAAAAATTGCTTTACTTAAATGAAAGGATTAATTAAGCAATATTACATTTGCGCAGAGGGCTGAAATTAAAATAGCAAGTTCTGTGAGCTATCGAAAAACCATTTAAAATTCGGAATGCGAAGAAACCATCTAAAATCGTTTGTATGCATGTATAAGAGAAAGGAATTGGCAAACAAGGTTAAAACTAATATAGGATTGTAGGACCAATAATAAGCAAATAATGAACAAGTATCCAAATTTTAATAAAAAAAAATCGGAAGAGTATAGTTTTTATGATATCTTAGTTCGAAAAAATGTTAAACGACACTCAGACACGAGACCACAAATGTTCACTGCTGTCAAAAGAATTTCTGTCTTGGAATGTTTTAATCCAGAGACAAAAAAATCGTCCTTTAGAAAGATCACAATGTTTCCGTTACCTTCAATAAGCTCGGAAGCAAAATACATGACATATAACACACCGAAATGAAGCACCGGGATGCAGCTAGTATAGTATAAATTGATATTATAGAAGTATATTTATTATCGAGTAACTCTCCCTATACATCAAGGAACCATATGGTAATAAACAACTGTTTCTTGTACTACCTTTGCGTCCTATCTTTACATCGGAGGAAGGATATACGAGTACGAGAGAAAACCGAGTAAGGTTCCTTTATTGACCTTTGACCTACTAATGTTTATAAAAGAGAATGACATAGATGGGATAAGAATTTAGATAGGAAGATGCACGGTGGAGGACGAAGTATTCACTTGTACAATAAAAGTGACGTCAGGGTGAATTGATGATCAATCTGCAGCTGGCAACCGAGGTAAAAGTGAAATCACGTATATATGAGTGTATGAGGATTGAGGATCCACCGCGGCGCCCCAAGGGCAATTAGAAGTAAACCGAACTCGGCGATGCACCGCTCAGATTATGAACACATCTAGAAAGTGTATCTTGACTCTGCTTCCACCTCATAAGTGAACATTTAACCGTTACAAGATTAAACATCCTTCCTAAATACAGTTGAACAACCCTCAGGCAACCAATGATTTGACAAGACAGGTAAGATTCGTATTCATTAGAGAGTTGCCGTGAGACTGGAACACGAAATCTTCATGTATAGCTTCACTTGTCTTGTTACGGGACAATGACTAATTCGTTCCGTATCCTCATTCACAATTAAACGGTGATGTTCGTGAACCAAGAGTGTAAAAAGCACACGAAAGGGAGAAAATTCATGTTTATAAGGATAATTAAAATGATATTAAACAAGGAAATATTTTATTGTTTCAAACTCATATTTAATCTCTGGGTTGAAGAAATAAATTAATACTTGATTAAACTTTTTCTCGACAAATCTTTGTTGATTGCAAGCGATCAAAAACTTTGAGTTGTTACTTCAACTAACGACTACAGTCATGTTGACATAATCATCATGACATCCGCATACAATCATGCTCTGCCCAGCTATGTAGACTAAATCCTAGTCCCACTGTCTTTATCTCTGCGGCGCTGATGATTATTTCTTACGGTTATGAGTTAATACTTTGAGTAGTTGCTTTTAATGACGACTAGTAATGTTGACTGCTCTACCTACCTCTACCTCTACCTCTACTACCTCTCTACTCCTACCTCTCTCCTCTACTCTACTCCTCTCTTCTCTACTCTCTACCTCTCTTCTCTCCTCTACTCCTACCTCTCTACTACTCTCTACCTCTCTACCTCTACCTTACTGCTCTACCTTCTATATAACGTATACGCTGACTCCTAGTTCTCCATGAATTTATCTCTACGCCGCCACGCTTGTATAACTGTTTTGTTTGGCATTAAAAGCTTTAGGTACTTATACTAGCTACTTACGCCGACTCTAAGTTCCCACTCACTGAAGTATTAACAATTAAAATGCGGTTTTACCTTAATAATACTATACTTGTAAAGAGATAGTCATTTACTTCGATATTATAGCTTTGAGTAGTTTTATCAATGATATACTCCTAGGACTGCATTACACTTAACAATGAACTGAGTTAATGAGGAAACCCGCCTTTCAAATGTCTTGAAATGCTCTTAAATTAAATAGAATGCTTATGAAATACTGGAACTAACAAACAAATATAAAAGGTTAGTCGCGCAGTGAAAAGAGAATGCAGTAATTATTCTTAATAGTTTTGCAATGTTATCTACTTATGCTGCATTATTCCAATGTTTTTTTTTTTTTTTTTTCAAATAGCATGTTACATAATTCCGAGTAACTTGAAGTAACCACGAGGCATTTCAATAATTCGACCTTCAAAAATGTAGATTGAAAAGAAATAGTTATGAGATGAGTGTTACTTAATAAGAATAGCGCGAAGCCATTGTTCTGGTTCAGCTCGGAGTTAACAAATGTCACAGAATACACAGATACACATCCTCGAGGAATCTTCATCCTAAATCAACGTTTTAACTGGTAATCAGTCAACGAGAGTTATGCTCGAAGGAAAAAATACAAAAGAGTTAGTCGAACGGGGACTTGATAATATATTCAGTTAATTATAGGGAATCGTCAGGGACGTGGCACCAAACCAAGTCCTGTCTGTTACTGAGAAAGGTTCGTTAAGTGCAAGCCATGTGGGACGAAAGACGCTATCTGCTTCGCCTACGCACCCGTACGCATTGGATAGTCTCCGAGCAGCATGTATCACTCAGGAACCGCCTGGGACTTACACCGCTACAGCTTGATTACCGACAAGAAGAAAAAAAGGTTCATCCTGCACCCAAGAGAAACCCGAAGAGAATTCACCATAAGACTTAACGCAACCAGATGGAAAATCAAAGATAAAACCCCGACAACACATATAGATATAAATTACATAATTTAAAAACTTTCAGGATTCCAAAGAGAAACCTAAATGCATGAACTACTGCTTTATTTTAATCATTATAGTTCTCCCGATATATTATTACAAAGATATCAATGCAATCCGATCTACATCAAGCAAGTACTTCCGTTACTTCGTCTTAACAGGAAGTACAACTTTCCGTTTTAAATAAGATATACACGTACATTATACATATAAATATATAAATACTACTTGAATAGTAACCAACTCGGCATGGAAAATAAAATTCAGGTATAATAAATAATAAATTTTATTCACTTGAGCTGATAAATAAAATAAACACAAAAGTTAAATTATTAAATTTGCAGGGTGTCATACATTTTAAATACGCTTAAAGAAGTTAAATATTCTTAGTAAGTTAGAATAAATAAACATTATGAAAATGGCCGTCAAAGGTAGTACTGCGCCTTTTGAATAGTATTGAAAATCTGCAACAATATATTTGATCCTGTTTTAAACGGAACACTAAAATTCAATTGAAAACTAAATCTAATGGTCTGAGTGTTATTTAATAAATTCAGAAGTTTTCGTATAAATAAGACAGTCTCTACGTCATACTTATAATTAGGTGGCTAATTACCAAAGGTTTTTTTTTTCCAAATTGCGTATGCCCTAGAATACTTTTGACAGGATATATAATATTTATAAATGTTCCTGCTTTAACATAAATATTAATTGCAACTTACGTTAGGTCCAAATTTAAAGTCATAAAGCACTTACCTGAAACAGAAAAACATAAATAATTAATAACAAAATATATTAAAACACACATAAATACATTGATCATAAATATACAATTAATAACTATTTCATAAGTACTAATTAGCAGCTTCAAAAATTTCAAAGGCTTATTATTAATAAGCTGACGAATTTAATTTATGATAATCCAGAGTAAAATATTTGTAAAAATTTGTAACAAAATTTATTAAAACTAAACAAATTAAATATGTTCTACAACATTTATTGCCCAAGTATTTATTGATGAAATAACGCACTACAACAACGCAACCTAAGCTAACAAGTTTCGAATTTTAAGGTTCAAAAGATGTTATATATACCTATAGTCTCTTTCTTAACTCCCTTTCTGTTCTAAATAACTCACTTTTGCACAAGAGGTTGCGCGTTCATAAAATCCCCCTCAATTTGAAATACATCGACTAGGAAATTTTATTTTATTCAAAGATAGCAGCAATCAACAAAGAATAGAAGGTTTGCGTCCGCATAACTTAATTAACAAAAATGAACAAAAATTTAAAACTCAATTAATTATTTTATGTCAAAGTTAAAGCAATCAAAAAGGCTTTTCCCAACAGCCAATAGCATTATACATAATACATTATACAATTAAACAATATCCAATATATCAACGTATAATATCTTGCTCTTAAACATTATTCAGTTGGATACCATATTTACCAATTTCTTTAACATCTAAGTTGATCAGGTTAAAAATAATTACCTTACACAAAAACCAAGGGAATATTTAATAAACCAGTCCTAAAAAAAAAACAAAAAAACATTGAATTTAATTAACCTTTCCATTGTATTTTGAACTTTTCTTCAAGAAATATTATAAATATTCATATACAAAAGGTTTATAATTTCCGAACAACACATGTTCCGAATAAATTGTAATATTAAACCAATCTAGTTTATGAAATTATGAAACCAAGTATTTTTTTTTTATTCACGAAGTCGTAAGTTAAAATTAATTAAATAAAGTGATAGATAATGTTAAAGCTATACGGGTTTAGTAGGGATAGTGTGATATTACAAATTGACTGTTTTGCTTAAAATTTAATCCAAACACGATTACGACCACCGAGATTATTGGTCATAAATAACATAATCATATAAGCCATAGCGTTTAACACTATATCATAAAATACTTAGGGGTAATCCAATTTTAATAGAAAATTATGCACTATTGATGTTAGCCGACGTAAAATAACAGTTTTATTTGATTATTATTATTGATATTTTTATTTTTGCTTCAGAGCTGACCGAAGGTAACGGAAACAATGTGATCGTTTTGAAGAAGGAACATATTTTAAAAATTCCTAGACAATTATCTGTTTCAGACATCAGGGAACATTTTTGGTTTCGTGTCTGTCAGTGTGTCTGTCACTCAATTCTTTCGAACCGTCATGTCTTAAAAACTACTTGTCCCATTTTAATTAAATAATATGGATGGTTGGTTGAAAGTAGCCCAGTAATTTAATTAGCGGGATAATTTCAACCGTCTGGACTCTATAAATTTTACTAAATTGATACTTTTATTCAGGTAAAAAATAAAAAAGGCACATGCCACACTAATTGGCAGACTATTTTTTAAAGCTACTTAATGCTTTTTTATAATGCACGACTTGATCTATACTTATGCCAAGATCAAGCTTTGATTTCCAAAAGTAAAAAACGTGTAGAGAAGTTAAAAATCAGCAATCATGAGTAAGTAACCAGGTCATGACATTTCACGCATGCGTATTGTTCCTTCATAATCCGCCAAACTAATAATCATTTTTTTACATGCCAAACTAACATATACAATGTGCTAACACTCTAATAAGAAAAAACTAAATCATATATTTATCACGTTACAAAGATATTAAAAAACTCGTTATTACAACATCGGATTATTTTACTGCTGGTGATTGAATAACATATTATTATTAAAGTTGGCATCAATATCATAAGACGTTATATATGCCAACTATGAATGCCAAAATACATTTTAGAATGTCTTATATTGAATCAACGAATACTTTTTTTTTATTCCGAGCTTCCTGAAAGGTAACGGAACCATCAGGTTTTTATAAAAAAACGAAATGTATATAAATTCAAAATTTCCTTAGACAGAAAATCCATTTTAGACATTTAGTATGCATTTTTGGTCAGTCGCAACATTTTGGAGAACTATACCATATCTTACACACTATTTGACAGATTTTCTATTATTAATATTTTTGTACAAGACTATTTTAACAACACAATATTAGTGACCACAATCACCATGTATTGGCAACTTCACATATCAACTTAATGCGATAATAACTCACGCGATAATCTCACTCACTGATAGTCGAACCAGATACCTAAGTTTTTGTGGTTTCGATTGTATTTGATTAGATAATATAAGAATAAAATAGAAAGAAAAAGAAAAAGAAAACGAAACTAGTGAGGAACTTATTATTTATTATATATATATACACCAAGCTAAAATAAGTTTAGCTGACTAAGGAAAGGGGTACCCTGAAAAGCCTTTGAAAGAATAAGCTGACACCTTTATGGANTCCTCGAAGGGGACCGAATTAGGTAAAAGTCTGGTTCAATAAGATCATGAAAATGGAGGATGTCCTATAACACCTCAAAACAAAGTGTTTGCGGAAAGCTCTTATTTACGAAAGTCGACAGTACATGCAGCAGAAGGTTAAAAGACAGTAGTTCGTATACTTATTTATTTAATCTCATATTGCAATAAAAGATAATAATTAATTTGTCATATAATTAATATGACTTATCTTTATCATACGTATCAGATTTGTCCATTATTTGTAACTAGGAGCCCACTGGAGATAAAACAGTCTGCAGACTGTTTTATCTCCAGTGGGCTCCTAGTTACAAATAATGGACAAATCTGATACGTATGATAAAGATAAGTCATATTAATTATATTAATTATATGACAAATTAATTATTATCTTTTATTGCAATATGAGATTAAATAAATAAGTATACGAACTACTGTCTTTTAACCTTCTGCTGCATGTACTGTCGACTTTCGTAAATAAGAGCTTTCCGCAAACACTTTGTTTTGAGGTGTTATAGGACATCCTCCATTTTCATGATCTTATTGAACCAGACTTTTACCTAATTCGGTCCCCTTCGAGGACTTTTGTGCATTTGTGACTAATGGATTTGTCAAGGTATTTATTAATGAATAAATGAAAATGCTTGCTGGCATATAAAAAGAATTCAAAAGGATGGAGATTGTCTCAAAGAACTTTTCCAGAACTTGATTAAAAAATTCTATTGCAAGAATACTGACAATTCTTGACTCACCATAGTATAATTAACTAGTAAACAACATGATACTCGCCAGGTCTGGAGTTAGTCATTGCAGATTTAAATGCAATAACGAGTAACTTAAGGAAATGGACATCGTGAAAAAACATAACATTAAAAGTAATATTGTATCACAACTAAAAGAAAATAAATGCGTCGAAGTTAACCTAGTTCCTCAAAATGAGATTGTTAAAATTACCCTTTCGATTCACTACATCAATGATATACGACGGATTGAATTTGTGAATAGAGGAAGTATTCATTCATAATCATTATTTAGTGTACATACTTTAAAAATTTCCAAAAATGTAGCTAATCAAAAAGATAAAAGATAAGCTTAGGGTATAATAAATACCTCAGTGTTTTTTTTTTTTTTTTTCTACCTATGCCCTATCTATGCAATGAATACCTTCAGAGAGTCATAAATACCCTGAACTCCAACAGTTCCTCTAAGACAAATTTATTACTGCTCGCCAGGTGACTATTAGGAAACAATGTCCTCATTTGAGAAGATATAAATAAGCTTAGGTTAATACTATGAAGCATGAGATTAAATCTGCTGAGGAATTAATTGTTTACCTAGTCGATACTATAAATTATAAAGCACGAATAATAATTTATGAGCAAAATGAGACTTTTAGCTGAAAAGTACCTAGCACATGAATAATTTTAGGAAATTAGGAGAAATAAGAGAATGAGAAAAGACGGAAGATATAGGATCAAAAAGAATCTTCTATTGCATTTCAACAATCATTTGGTAAGATGAGACCTAATAATAAACTATAATTACTTCACCTAAAAAATCATGCTGAACTCCAGAAAATTCTTCAGAAATAAAGAGATCACAACTAGAAATGGAAAGAATAGATGAAGAAAAAAAAACTTTGACTCCAAACAATCGAGGAATGTCGTAATATTTCGGAGGTGATTACAGGTCTAACGGAAGATTGGAAGTAATTTAAAACTATGAATGAGATCGGGCTGCAGTTCGAATCAGGTTGAAGGCACCGAGCGGTCGGCTACGATATACTTTAGACCGGAATAGATGCGACGTGAAATTCACCATGACCCAAAGAGCCCACATCCAATGAGAAAACACCCTAGGGTATCGCAACAAGAAACACTACCTGGACCTGAAACCCTCGTCACGGAAGCCTCAACCTTGATTAAATAAACAACTGCGCAGTTATAAAGGAAAAATAATGAAAGGTTTCTTTCAGAAGATGCCAACCATTAATAAACGCGAAATTTACGCAATGTTCAATTAACCATGACATAAAGCATCAAATGACAATATCATTGAGGGTCAAATACAATTGGAAAATAATTACACCGTGTAGGAAGTAAAAACTAGGGAGAAATTTAACCTACTGAACTATTGAAGTGGCAATTGGCTTTATAACTTAAACTCATGAATTTAATAAAAGCTCTTTTAACATCAGCTATTTTAATTAAACTATTGAGGCAGAAACTTAAGAGTAAACAAAATAAGCTTTACTGCTGAGGAGTATAAAGAGTTTCTACTTGATTTCCTTCAATATAAAAAATAGATTTGACTATCAGTTGTCATATAGCCATTTACTTTTATACTTAGTTAATAGAATTCAGAGTAGCTCTGATGATAAAATCAATAGTGTCACATCTGCAATGTGACACTATCAAATCAAGGTAGAGGTCACGGGTTCGATCCCATGCGTTGGGACTTTGATTTTAGGGCTCATTGATCACTCCGTATTCGCTTAGGCGGTACATCAGTGAGTGAAGTGGCTGAACTTCATACGGGGTTAGAGAACAAGAGCCCAAACAAGTGGACTAATTTCTAACTGCAAACAAGTGGATATCGATTATCGTCAAGTTAAAATAATGAATAAAAGAGAAAATACAGCACATTATTTTGTCTGTTCTATTTTGTCGCTTTAATAATAATAATCTTATATATTTTACCATAGTCTAAGTAATGTGAGCGTTTATCTCAAGGGAATTAGCCCACAAAAAGAAGGCATTGTTAAAAATAGAATTTTACAAATGATCGTAATGTATTAAAAGTCATGAGTGGTAGAATAAAGGTAAGATAAAACTGAAACTCTATATTAATTAAGCTAAAAGCACGAGGAGGGTTTTATTCCAGTAAAAACAATTTCTAAAGTTCACTGACACAACATGTGAGCACATTCTCTCCAAGTGATAAAACCCTTCGTGTGGTTTTATTTAAAGAAATGTCATTCCTGCAGTGTAGGATTTTTATAAATTTAAACATTTACCTTCTGTTATCAATTCTATTAAGTAAAAACTATTGAATAAAAAAAATATAATTAAAAACAATAAAACAATTGATTTTGTTACAAATAATAGTCCAGTCAAATGGTGCATAAAAAGTGCCCAAAGTGGAAAGTTCTGGTGTAATTGTTGTTAGTGGTTTACTTTATGTTTTTTGTGGTGCTGAACACGAATCTGAAGTTGTCCAACAAAATTTCCCTCGGCAAATATGAGAAATCATCGAAAAACTACTAAAAAAAATGTTTTTTATTGGTTTTCAGCTTATAACTTGCAAAGCAATCTACTAACGCAAAAAGTGGTCTAGTAGTAAAATAAAAAGGAGAAAATAATCTACATTTTATGTCTATAACTTTTATTTGTACGTCGTATGGTTTTCACGCAAATGGGAGTTGAAATATTGGGAAGATGTGGCGGGTGGAGGGAACAGGATGAAGGGTAAACGGTTGGTGGAAAGACTGCGCTGGCAGTTAATTTTATGTTTTTGGGTGTGCTGAACACGAATCTAAAGTTGTCCAACAAAAATTTTACACCCAAATATGAGAAATCATCATAAAACCACTTTTTACTTTTATTTTTTTAGTGGATTTCGCCTTATAACTTACAAAGCAAGCTATTTACGCAAAAAGTGGAAGAGTAGTAAAATAAAGAGGAGAAAATAACCTACAAATTATTTCTTTACCATTTTTTTGTAAGTCGAATGGTTTATATGCAAAAGAGGGGTTGAAATAACCGGGAAATCAATAATTTTTGAAAAATAGCAACAAACCTTATTCTTAAAATAATATATAGCGAATTTCTGAACAATTTATATGTATTTAAGTACTAATGCGAGCTCTTAGACACAGGTTCTATTATTTTTGTTGCTATTTTTCAAAAATTACTGATTTCCCGGTTATTTCAACCCCTCTTTTGCATATAAACCATTCGACTTACAAAAAAATGGTAAAGAAATAATTTGTAGGTTATTTTCTCCTCTTTATTTTACTACTCTTCCACTTTTTGCGTAAATAGCTTGCTTTGTAAGTTATAAGGCGAAATCCACTAAAAAAATAAAAGTAAAAAGTGGTTTTATGATGATTTCTCATATTTGGGTGTAAAATTTTTGTTGGACAACTTCAGATTCGTGTTCAGCACACCGAAAAACATAAAATTAACTGCCAACGCAGTCCGGCTACCAACCGTTTACACTTCAGCACTCTCCAAGCCTTCCCAATATTTCAACTCCCATTTGCGTGAAAACCATACGATGTACAAATAAATGTTATAGACATAAATTGTAGGTTATTTTCTCCTTTTTATTTTACTACTAGACCACTTTTTGCGTTAATAGATTGCTTTGCAAGTTATAAGCTGAAAACCACTGAAAACTAATTTTTTAAGTAGTTTTTCGATGATTTCTCATATTTGCCGTGGGAAATTTTGTTGGACAACTTCAGATTCGTGCTCAGCACCCCAAAAAACATAAAGTAAACCACTAACAACAATTACACCAGAACTTTCCACTTCAAACTTCCATTTGACTGGACTATAATGAAGAGAAAACAAAAAAATTAAAATGTAACAAACATCAAATATAACCTGACAGCTGAATTGTAGGGCGAGAAGTACACTAAAGTTTTGACTTTTGACAGCGCGGGAAAATCCGTAGAGAGCCAATGAGAAGCCAGGATTCTGAATTCTTGAAGGTCGGGCCAACTAGGCAAACAAAAATTTCATCGGCCCCATCCCTCCTACAGGCCTAGTGGCTTTATTTTGTTCAACATTTAGGTTGGCCAATTTGAGTGTCAAAAGTCAAAACTTTAGATAATCTGACTGTACTATCGATTATCTTGTAAAAATAATGCGTTTTTGTTAATAAGCAAAGAGAAGAAATATCTCTCCGTTTATGCTGCAATGATATATACATAAATGCGTATTATAATTATTCGATTAGTAATATGTTTACTCAGTGCATTCTTAATTTATTACATGTTTGAGCGTTCATAAGAAACAACTTTATGTTGTTGCTATATTAACAAATTGTCAGATAAAATACTTAGTTGGAAATAAAATACTTTAATCGGTAAGAGGTATGATGACTTATAAGACTGGTTTTCTACCAAGGAAAATCTCCGGTGAAGGAGGCTAGAACTGGATTTTACGTGTTTGAGCGAACAGCTAAATGATAGAGAATTCTGCAGCACCATTTTAATAAATGGATAATCAATACTAGGGAAAAAGGAACAAATTAAAGAGAGCAATTCATATTCTGATATTCAGGTCTATCCTCAAATGCTGAAAATATGAAAAACCCGTTCTAGAGGATTTTAACTCACCTACTTTAAGATTGATATTGAAAATCATAGCCTACACTTGTCCTGCAGTTGCAAAACTTGCTTACTATGCTCCAAAAAACATAGGTTCCAAGGACTACAGAGGAACATGGAAATCCTCCAACAAGAGAATCATTAATCAAAAATACTCATAGAATAAACCACATTTTGATAGGCGAAGTGATGCTCTAAATGTGTTTAGCCATAGAAAACCTCAAGTAGAGTCAGTAAATTGTTCTGGGGCGATAAAGATTTAACACAGGATATCTGTAATTCGAGACAGTCTTCAAAATAGATGATGGTAAGCTTAAATTTTGCTTCGTCGTGTTCTATTTCGTAAAATTTGAGCTAATTATGACCTACCATCCATATTTCATTATAATCGAAGGAGTAGTTTTTAAGATATGTTGGTTCACAAATATTGAGCGACAGACTGACAGACAGAACCGGAACCAAAAATGTTCCCCAATGTCTGAAACGGATTTCTCACTTGGAATTATTAAAAACAGAGATATTTTTTCGTTCTTCCAAAAACTAGCCAGCTAGGAATCTTCTATTATTTTCGGTAAGCTCGGAAGCAACAGAAATAATACGTCACAATATGATACTAATAATAAATGCACTAGAAGTAGAATCGTCAAATTAATCCCCTCGTGGGTTAAACAACTAGAATTAGGATATATGTACATACGTAATATAATAAAAGATTTTGGGGCTGATAAGATTTTTTTTAAATTTCCTTAGTTTTAACATATTCATTAATAAGGAACAAATAGTTTAGCTACCCGTGCAAGTTCCAACTTACTATGCAGTAAGGAAGTGGGTCAAATTTAGCTTACAGGACTTGGAGACAAACACCAAACAAAACAAATTAAATAAAACTGTGTGTAAAAAAAATAAAAATAAAAAAATAGAAAAAATTAGAAGGTGAATAATAATTTGCAAGATTAAAAGCGGAATTTGAAACAAATTAATATTATTAATACAGTATCTAATTTATTGCAGGTGTTTCAAAGGAAGGCGAATAAGAAAGTGCAGGTTCGGCTCCTTTCTAATCTCTTGTTAAGGATGGATGACAGATAATTTGATATTTTAGGCGTCTAGTCTGAAAGCTGCCAGATAATATTTCTAGCGAGAGATAGCCCGTATCATTTGATCAAACCACTCAATCTCGTGCGCCCAATCTAAAGCTCTCTCACACTTCAGTTTCTTCTATTAGAAAATATTAGAAAAAAAATGGCGTGGGCGTAAAAGAACTTTAAATCTGACAGATCGAATTAAGCATAAAAAAGGCCAATGGCATTAAAAAAAGAATTGATCATATAAAATATATATATAATTTCATTTTAATGTATGTAATTAAAAATATAATGATACTAAAATCAAAAAAATAAATTAAGTTAGAAAGTAATCTAATAGCAAATACCAACTAAATTCATTTTAAGTAATAACAATGAATTGTAAAAACATAGTATCAAATAATTCGACTCTCTTCTATTAAAATAGCTTTTACTTTGTATCAAAAGAAAACAACTTTATAATCCATTTTTTGATGCGGTCCCCTTTAATTTTCAATTTAAGAGATTACTATTTTTGGTCTTCAGGGGTATTATAAAAAACCAACTACGTTTCTTTTGCAATATTTCGTCCTTATTCTTTAGGACATTTTCAAGCCTGAAAAAGTTTTTTAATTTTAGAATAGACAAAAACTTTCACATAAATATTACTAATTTATCTAACATAACCACTAAAAAATTTTTTATAAACAATTTATAAGGTGTAAAAAAGTTAATAATTATAGAATAAAACATAAAATTTAGTACTACCATTTATACTTGTTTCCATAGTGCAAGAATCAAATTATTTGTCAAATACTGTCAATTAAAAAGTGATTTTTCCAAAATCCCACTTCTTAATTCCGTCTTTCTTAAAAATAAAATAAAATTGGAAAAATTAACAATTTTTATAAACATAAATTAATTTATGGTGTATACATGTTAAAAAATATAAAAATGATAATTAATTGTTTAAAAACTTACTAGAAATTCCATAAAGTCAATTGAATTAAAATTCATTTCTCTTACACACAGGTTACATGAGTCATGAGCAAAGATTAAACAGTGACTAACAATACATGCTAATAAACCAGAGAAGATAATGTGGAACAGAAACCCAGATTTAATCACATCGAATTATTGCATATATGTTTTCTTAAACTGACTTAGTTTTACTTGAAAAATACATTTTTCACTAATAAATAACAGCTTATTTTAAAAAACACCAACCACAATTTGTATATAATAAAAGGTTTTATATAAATAAAAATAAATATATAAAAATATAGTTTACATTGAAATTACATTATTTTAAATCATAATTAAAGATTACAGTTTTTAAAACAACAACACAAGACCAAAAACAAATATTTCATTTTAAAATGAGTCAAATCATTTTAAAATCACTTTTTAATTGACAGTATTTGACAAATAATTTGATTCTTGCACTATGGAAACAAGTATAAAGGGTAGTACTAAATTTTATGTTTTATTCTATATTTATTAACTTTTTTACACCTTATAAATTGTTTATAAAATTTTTTAGTAGCTATGTTAGATAAATGAGTAATATTTATGTGAAAGTTTTTGTCTATTCTAAAATTAAAAAACTTTTTCAGGCTTGAAAATGTCCTAAAGAATAAGGACGAAATATTGCAAAAGAAACGTAGTTGGTTTTTTATTATACCCCTGAAGACCAAAAATAGTAATCTCTTAAACTTTATAATGTATAAAGTATATTCCAAGGAGCATAAAAATCTGAAGTAGAAATACCGTACATGTGCTACAAAATAATTTTAGTAGCAAGAGAAGGGTAACACTACTTAATCTGAAGAGGATGTAAGACTCACAGAAACACCAGAATTCATCTAAACAGCATATATTTGAGGAAAATGTTTACTTCATACCTTCTTTGGCTGTATAACATAACTATTGAAACTAAGGTACCGCGGTCCTAGAGATGGACAAAAAGAAAACGTCTATAAAAGTGGGGAGAAAATGTTGTGAATGTTATCAAATACAGTTTTTATGGACCATGGACGTTTTTATGGGATAGAAGTCAATGACTCTGTAACTCAGATACTCATTAGATCTAACTTACAGTAAAAAAATGTAAACATTTAATAATAAAAAATAATTATAGACGCAATATTTAAAGTTAAAAAGTTTGTTATTTTTTAAGTTAAATCGTTCGATAGTTTAGTCTGGTTAACTACAACGTTAAGTACGTACTTCAATTTTAATGTAAAAATAATAATAGTTCGAAGATAAAATTAACAGATTAAATTTGAAATACTTTAACTTTTCATAACAATTTATAAGGTAATGTTGATAATAAAATCGATTTATCGAGCTATTCGTGAGCAAGTATATTTATCTTTGGTATAAAAAAAAGTTAATAAATTATCCTATTACCTAGTAAATGCAACTATTACACACAATTTTCAAATTGGTAGTAAACAAGTTTAAGACAAGAAGGAAGTATTAGTCGGGACTTAGTCAGGATATTAGTAGCGCAATTATGTCTAGAGGAGGATCACGATGTGTAAACTTGAAGCTCAAAACGATGCAACAGGATTTTTCGTATTCATCGTGTCTGAGGCTTTCGTGATCATCTCGTTTCTGCTTATAGAAATTAATTTCATACGCGATTACAGGCTTTAGTCATGCATTGCCTGCCTCCAACAGCTTGAGAAATATTATTCGCTTAATTATCTATAAAAAATTAAAAACTTAAAAAACAATGAAGGCCGCTTGATTCCTCAACATCGGATCATTTAAGCATTAAATGAAATGAGTTAATTACGCAACGCAGTTACAAATACTTTTCTTTTATTGCGTAACAATTTATATACCTGGTTCAATGAATCCGGCTTCTAATTTATAAGTTCCAATCATAATAATTAAGATAATATTTTCCCTCCGGCATTAATTGATGTATTAAATTAAAGGTTATACAAGAACTACACAAAACATTATAGCTTCATCAAAGCCTTACTGAACTTTTCACAATGATATAAGACTTAAAATACACGTAGTGCAGAACTTTAATTACACAAAGAACATAAGAAAAACAGTTAAAGCAGTAATTGATCTTATGTCTTTTAAATCGGATGAGTACTTTTAAAGATATAGGTGTAAATAAAAAGAGGTGTGTGCGCATGAGTAAGAGAATGGTGTGGGCGAAGGTTTAAATTAATATAGGACTTGCAATGGGCTAATAATGATCTTCTATCCAATTTTTTACTATGATGGTTTTACAAAGCTGTTAAACGAAAAACAGAGAAAAGATCCAAAATATTGCCTGATGTCAGCCTTGGAATTCTTGGATTTGGAGACATAAAACAAAATTTTTCAGATAGATCACAATGCGCACATATCGGAAGCAATAAATTAGTCCTCGCAGAAATTCGAACAGAAATGAAAACAATGACCTGATGTCTATACAAGAGTATTTAATAATAAATAATTAGGTTAGATATCATGTGGGATTTGAATTCAGTATTACTATCTAAATGAGAAATATTTGTTGGATCGATTTTTCATATGTACAATAGATTTATCTTAAAGTTGGTGACTAGCCAAATCGATACTGTCGTACATTAACATTTGACTATAGTAGCGAGCACTCAATATTTTTTTAAAAAAATACCATGTAATTTTTTTAATAATAAATATATATATTTCGTGTTTTTACACAACTTAGTCAGTCTCATTCCATTGTTAAACTAAACTCAAAAAAATTGCATCATATTATCTAATAAATTTCAAGTAATAGCGTGTAGCAACTCACACACTTAGCTTTTTAATAAATTAGCTTTTAAAGTAATACGAAAGGAAAGAAGGAAGGGAAAAAAATGTGGTGTAGAGAAGGGAAAATAAATTGAAATTCAAGAGCTAGATGAAGTAAACAATTTGTTAGTGCTACAAGCATAGAAGCTAACCACGCCCTGCATCGAACACAAACTTAAACACTAAACAGAACACCTCACACCACGCCAACACACTCCACCTACAAATATCATCATCTAAATTACAAACAAAACGTTCCTTCACGTTTATAAATAATCTATTTACAACTTCGTTTTTTTCAATATTATGTAATACATTGAGTGTCAGTGGGTAAAAGTTGAAAATGAGACCTCGTTTGAACTTAATCGAAATTAAATTGGTCTTATAAAAAAAGGGAAGACTTGCGAAATGTTTACAATTAATTATTATAAATGGAATAAAATCTTGTTATAATAAAAAGATTTCTATTATTATGTGAATTTGAAAATACTAATATTAACACAACACACTGAGATTTGTTTCTTAGCCAAAATGGATATTGCTATGTCCAGATATTGCCTACTATTGTGAAGTGTGAAGTAAAATGACCTTATTGCTTCCTTCAATTAGACTTAGACCATCATAGATATCTGGTTCTTCAACCAAAAAGGTTGCAGACCTCAAATACTGAATTTACATATTACACTACCTAATTTACTTAAATGTTGACAGAAAAACCCTCTTTACGTAAAAATGCATAAATTAAATTTCAAAGCAGCTTTCAAACACTATTGGGTCAATCATTAGTGAAAAATGTTTTATCAATGTGAAAAATATTTATTAAAACGTTGAAAAGATAGGAGTGTAGCAAGTCACAATGTGAGTCAATGTTTTAATAAATATTTTTCATTTTTCAGATGATAGCGCTATGGTGGCTGAAGGCTTCTTTGAAATGTATTAAATATGTCTATTTTTTTACCTGGAGGAGCATTTCTTGCAACATTTCATGATGACCTCCACTAACGCTGCATATTTTAACATAATTCAACATTAAATAAACTCATAAAGTGTTCAATAATACATGGTTGTTTACAATTCGATCTTAATTTTCAGCTAAATCACCTCCGAAATTGATTTTTCCCCGGAAAACGACTTATACACGGAGTTAAATTTACTTATTTAAGTTTTTCTAGTGCAGAAACCATGTTTTTTTTGTTGTTTTTGTTGTTTTTTTGCTTTTTTCCAGAGCTAAAATTTATTTATAAATTTCGCCCTCAAGTTATAATTTTTCTAAAAATGTGAACCATATTTCATCAAACTTAGCTTAATAGTTTAGGCTCTGCTACAAGTAAAAAGATATTTTTTTAATCAGGGTCTTATGGTATATATGACATATAACCACTGACTAATTGAATTAGAAATAGTTTTTGTTGCATGCTAACTTAACCTGTTTACGTTTACATTTATCATTACGGGTTTCTTAGACATAGATTTTATTAATCTTTTATGCATCAACAAGAAATTTACAAAAATAAACTTTATAATACAATAATATTTTAAGTTAGTCTATTTTTATTGGAGAGACAAAGGGTGTCATTAAACGTTATAATTATATGTACCTAAAAAAAAATTAAAGTAGATAATAATATATTTAAAACAATAAACTCAACATTAACCAAAAAGAAAACTGAATATAATAATTGAATGTAAGTCATAATGGACAGAAGACAATATCAATTCTCTGCAGGTAATTAATTAACACACAATGAAAAGTTAGTTAATAACGGCCGGCAAGACAAGGAAGGGACTCGATATAAAGAACTTAGAACAATAAACTTAGTAAGCTCGGAGCTAGGGTAATGACAATGAACTTAGACTAGAACAACCAAATGAAAGTTTACATAATGCAATAGTAAACTCGTTAGGAGCCAATGCCCTTGGACGCTATTGTCAGCAACATTCCTCTCTAGACTCTGACAAGCCAAGAAAACAGGCTTTGTCTAAATATATTTCCTTTGGATTTGACATTATTCACTAATTAAATTTAGGAAGGAGAAGTGGAAAAACAATAAAAATAAAGTATTACACCCGTAAGTACTTAAAAACAAACAAAAAAAACATTCCGACAAACTTTTTTTTTTTGGAAAAACAAATTTTTCCTTGGATAATTATTGCCGTGAAACCCAATGATTTTTGATCAGCAAAAAAAAAAAAAAGCCATTTTTTGAGGGCAGCCCCCCTAGAATTTTTTACTTAAACATCTTTTTTGAGAGTTATCTTTTTTCAAGCTTTCTGTGGGGTAGGTCCAAATTAAGAACTAAAATTTAATTATTGATTTCGCCAATAAATGTGATACATTTTTTAAACATATATAAATCGGCCCAAAAGATTAGGCTCCACAGATGACAAACAGATATATTTTAAAACCACAATTTTGGACTCAGGGTAACTCAATACTTAAAACTCTATCAAAATCGAATAACAATATTTATTCACAAGACTTGTTTCAAATTATTTTAAATTAATTAATTAATAATTTAATAATAAAACATCAGTAGACTAGATTAGTAGTAGTAGTAGTAGTAAGGGGGCGGGGAGGCCAAGCCTGGCAACTAGACCGCACTCGGGTCCTTTTTGCCAACCCCTGGTTTTTCACGCCCATCGAACCACCTCAGTCTTACCCTCAAGTCTCCTGGTTTGGGTGATAAAGGAGAGGATATCCTGCCACTTAAGTGCGGCAAGTTCATCCTCTCCAATAATCCCCGATCCTAAGATGTGAAAGCGTAATCTTCCATGTCCTTCACAAGTTCCTACCAGATGGTAGGCTGTTTCCTCTTCTTCGCCGCACACTGGACATGTGGGATCCTCTTCGACCTTTAAAAGTGCCAGATGTCTCTTTAGCTGACAATGTCCAGTTAAGACCCCCACCATTATTCTTAGGTTGGGTCTACCCAGTCCCATGAGCCATCTGGTTTTCCCTTTATCTAGCTTAGGCAGCATCATCTTGGTCTGCCTGCATCCTTCAGTCCTTGTCCAGGCCTTCCCTGCTTCCTCCCAGATCCACTTTTTGATGGCCGAATTGGTTTGTCTTCTGGACCAGTCAATAGCGGGTTCTGGTCCGCAGAATGGCATGGAGGCACCTCTTTTTGCAATTTCATCTGCTTTTTCATTTCCTGGAATCCCTGTGTGTCCAGGAACCCAAAGCAGTGTTACCTCCTTTAGCTCTGCAAGCGTCTCCAAGGTTTCTTGGCACTCCTTGACCAGTGCTGAGTCTGCGCTAGGAGCGCAGAGTGCCTTAAGAGCTGCTTGACTATCCGAGCATACTACTACTTTTTTATTTCTTGCCTCTACTACCTCTTGCTTTCTTGCCACCTCTAGGATGGCATAGACTTCAGCCTGGAAGACAGTGGTAAATATTCCTAATGGGAAACTCTCTTGGGTGCCAGACTTTTCTAGGTAAAGTCCCGCACCTGACATACCATTTTCATTCTTTGAGCCGTCCGTGTATGCCACCAGAGTTTCTGTATCAAATTTAATTTCTCCTGATTCCCAAGCGGCTCTAGGTGGGATTCCTACTTTATATTTCCTTTTCAGCTTAAGCTGATAGTCCACTCCTTTTGTTCTAATCCCCGTAAGTGGGATCTTACGTTCAGCGAACCTTCCTATGTTTAGGTGTCCTACACCTGACCTTTCCTCTAGCCATTGTCCATTGTCCCTCAGTCTGACATACGAGGCAATGGCTTCTCCTTTAATCCATAGCTGGAGAGGGGGTATTCCAACTAAAGCTTCCAAGGCTGCCGTGGGTGTAGTCCTCATTGCCCCTGTAATACTGCGGCAGGCCAGCCTCTGAACCTTAATAAGCCCCTTAGCCGAGCTAGATACCTCAGTCCTGGGCCACCACACTAGGGATCCGTAATGAATCCTAGGTCTAATGACTGCAGTGTACAACCACTTGAGGATCTTCGGGGAAAGTCCCCATGCCTTACCTACGGCTCGTCTAAGTTGCCAGAAGGTTATCGTACCCTTTTCTACTACCTTATCCAAGTGTGATTTCCAAGTTAGTTTTTGGTCCAAGGTGATACCTAGGTATTTTACCTCGTTGGCCAAAGTAAGCTCATGTCCCAGTAATTTAGGAGCTTTGAAATCCACAAGTTTCCTTTTCCTAGTGAAGAGTATCATCTCAGTCTTTGATGGGTTGACTGAGAGTCCTACCTCTCTACACCATCCTTCAATTATCCTACAAGCTCGTTGCATCCTTTCACAGCAGGTACTTAGGAACTTGCCTCTGATCAGGACTAGTCCGTCATCTGCATATGCCTGAAAATAGATATCCTCCTCGGTCATTTTCCTCAGAAGTCCATCCATCACCAGGCACCACAAGTGCGGCGAGAGGCAGCTGCCCTGCGGACAACCTCCTGTCACCACCCTGGATGCTTTAGTGCCGGTCATTGATGAGCTTACTTTCCTCCCTTTCAAGGAGGATATTATCCAGTTGACGATGACCTCGGGGGTATTCCTCTGCGTCAGTTCCTCCTTTATATTTATGGATTTTGCCTTATCAAAGGCCCCTTCTACATCAAAGAAGAGGGCTAAAGTGAAGTCTCCTTTGTGCATTGCCTTTTCTATCCTAGAAGTGGCCGCATGGAGGGCGGTTTCTGTTGATTTCCCCTTTGAGTATGCATGCTGATTGGCATGCAGCGGCTTTCTAGGCAGAATTTCCTCTATTATGTATTTATCCACTATCCTTTCAAGGGTCTTTAGCATGAAGGACGTGAGGCTTATAGGTCGGAAGGATTTAGCCTGTGTATAGTCCTTTTTTCCGGGCTTGGGGATAAAAACTACCCTAGCCGCTTTCCAAACTTCCGGTACTACGCCCATAGCTATACTACCCCTGAAAGTTGCCTCTATACTGGAGACTAGACGATCCATACCCCTTTGTAGCAGTGCTGGGAATATTTCGTCTTGTCCAGGTGCCTTAAATGGGTGAAATTTGTCGACGGCCCATTTTATGGACTCTCTGGTTACCAGGCGGGTTGCCAGGTTCCAGTCCGTCTCTACCTCAGGTGCATCACCAGTTGTATCTCCGATCTCATTTCCTTCTCCTGGGAAGTGGATGAGTAGGAGGTGCTCTAATGTTTCTTCTACACCGAGAGTCCAGGTACCGTCCAGCCTTTTAATAGAACCTAAGGTTCTTCCATTGCCCTCACAACTTAAGATTCTTGCCAGTCTGGTTGCCTCTGGTAGGGACTCAATTCCCTTACAGAAGTCTCTCCAGCCAGCTCTCTTACGATTCCTTATTTCTTTTTTGAATTCCCTCCTAGCCTCCCTGAAGTTGTCCCATAGCTCCTCCCCTGGTTCTTTGCTCTTGAAGGCCTTGTTAAAGGCTTTTCTCGCCTTACTTCGGAGCTTGTCTAGTCCTTTGTTCCACCAGGTGGCCACCTTCTGGACATTAGTTTTAGGGGGACAAGCTTCATGGTAGGCTTCCCTTATATTCGAGCTCAGTTCCGCTGCCTTCCTTTCCAGAGCTTCGGGGTCAGTTAATGCCTCTTTGGTCACTCCTTGGAGATTTTCCAAGTTCCCTCTCAAAGATGTCCCAGTCTGTCCTCCTAGGGTGCCTCAGTGGAGTTACCTCTACTTCTACTACTACTAGATTAAATACTGAGACTAGATTAAATAAGTAATTAATTATGAGAAAACTTCAAAATGAATTACTACAATAATAATAGTTTATTTCTACAATACTGAATAAATCTTCATAAAAAATCTATAAAATGTGTGGACTATTCGGTAGTAAAAGATTACTAGAGAGAGGGCCCAGCCTTTGGCTTTGTAACAGTTATTTAAAAAAAAGAAAAATAGGGAATTTTTTTTTTTTTTTTAGTTTTTATAAATTAAAAATATACATAATTATAATTATAAATCATAGCTTCAATTTACTTTTACAAGACTATATAAATAAACGTCACATCCTCGCACTAATGTAGCCGGAAAAAATGAAAATTATATTTTATTCTAGGTTAATTCGTGACCGCTACAGAATATAAAGTATATTATTATATGTATAGGGAAAAACATACAATTATAATATATGTATTAAAAAAAAAAAGAAAAAAGAAAGTGGATTTTTCATTACTTATATAAATATAATTTTAGATTACAAATAAACAGTTGCTATACAATATATATATACTTTATTTTTTTTAACAAAATAGAAATTAGATTTTTCATATATCTTTATATCGTGGGGCGTTTCTATTATGTGGAGAGTTGGGTAATAAAAGTAATTTAATATTTTTCATAAGATAGTAAATTGCTAAAAAGGAAATAATGAATAAAAATAAAGAGCTAAAGAACTGGAAAAAAAAGAAGGATGCGGTATGCAGTGAGTAAAGTCTACAGCTAGGTCAGAGTTGTGACCTAATGCAAGGCCGGCACCGGGTCACTAGACTCCTTAGTTCCAAAGCTACCTCCTATACCCGGAATTTTAAAGTAACTTTCTCCGAACTTCACCCCATGGCCTCCAAGCCAAGTCTTCCCAGCACGTAATAAGCACAAGCCTGCAGCCCAATGCTAATTTCAAACCATTAATTCACCAGAGAATAACTGGATAACATATATTTTTTATTCTTGTAAACCATAAAAAAAGCAGAAAAAATAATTTGAAAGAATAAATTTAATTTCCTACAGAGTTTTTTTAAAAATAGTCTTGTAATTTTAAACGCTTTACATGTTTGTAATAGATATAAAGTAATAAATGAGAAACACGAACAAGTCGTAAATTCCAAGGAAAGAAAATTTCAAAGAGAAAAAAACCAGAACAGTAAGGTTCAAAATTTAAAAATAAATTTAGAGCTAGGCTGGATTATGTAATAATATTCTTAAATTTGTTTAATATTAGCTAGTCCGTGTGATCTTAAAGATTTTAAGAAAATAATTAAAAGAAAAAAGAACTTTTTATATACTACGTTATTAAATTTTAATAATAAATCATATATTTAAAACCCGTCAAAATGAAGATCGTAAGTATGGGCCTTGTCAAAAAAATTAAAATAACTTGCGGATTTTTTCCGAACTAACTTTCCATACAGCAAAATTTGCTGAAAACGAATTAAATTCTGCTGAAAGAGGGCAAATAGTATTAAAATAACGCATTTTCATCATGTTCTGAGCTATGTTCTAAAAGTTTCAAATGTCTAGATACTCGGGAAGTTAGTTAAAAATCGATTGTAAGATTTGTACTGGACAAACAAACAAACAAACAAGAAAGCAAGCTAATAAAAACGTAGTAATAAAAATTATACAATAGGACTGCCCTGAGTTAAAAAAAATTGGATTTAAAATAAATGAGTTTCGTGACTGTGCAGGCAATTTCATCAAAATCTGCCCAGTAGTTTGGGCACCACGAGTCTGCACAGCACAGACGCCAGAAAGGCATTTAAAAAATAACACTTTTTTAAACTCAGGGAACCTTTAAAGTAATAAATTCATCAAAATCTCAAAATCCATTTTTCTCATAATACTATCTCTTTATGTGAGAAGTAAAAATAGCTGGATGATAAATAAAAGTAATCAAATAACGAATAATAATGTTATTAGTTGAAACTTACAGTATGCTCTCAAATAAATATTCAAATTCAGCGAACTTACCTGAAACAAAAAGTAAGAGTAAATAAATACACTTATTAAATAAATATGATTTACAATAAATAGAAACTTAAATTACTAAAAGGTTCCAAAGATAAAGTTTCTTTTTGGAACCCGAAAGCTGTTTCTTTCCGCAAATTCAAATAAATTATCTTTATCTTTATACAAATAATTAAAAACATATAATTATACAGATATAATATATATATATGGATATATAATTGGTTTATTTTTTTTATTTTTTTTTTTTTTTAGTAATTGGCAAATTATATTCAAATATAATTGAGTTTCAGAGGAGAGTGCTTGAATCTTTCTTTATATATACTTGAGGAAAAATTATTAAATGATTCCATACATAAATATTAGTTTACATAGATTTTAAGAACCGAATAATTTAAGAGAGTTAAACTTTAGATTTAGAGTTAAACAGAGTTAACTTAAATCTTAGATTAAAATCTATTTTGTATTCCCAATTTATATATTCTGTGATAATTTAAACTAAGACATTGGTGTCAACGCATTTAAATTAGCAGTCGGTAATAGGGGTAAACCAATAATATTATCTTTTGTTCTTGGTTTAAACCAAACTAATGTAACTATGAACCCAGATTTAATCTCACACACTTAACTCCGTTTAACGTAAACTGAACTTAATGTAAAATCGTCACCTAAACTTCCCAACCAACAATAATGGCTAGTGGCCCATAACACATAACGGATATGAACATGGGTAAAAAAAAAAAAAAAAAAAAAAAAAAAAAAAAAAAAAAATAAGTCACCTTTATGGGATTCGAACTATCGACCTTGTTTGTTCATGCAAGTCAGCAGTTGAGTGGTTGCAGCTACGCCAATTCCTAGGTCCTAAGTACTACATATATATTTTTTTAAGCAATTTTTTATGGCAAAGCTATGCGATATGTAAATGCACTATAAATAACTATGCGATTTATATGTAAATTTCCAACATAAACAAGAATCTAGCCACAGTTTACGACCCTATTACTGTCTGGATAGAGAATTAAACTTCAGTAAATTATTATTAAATCGAAGGATGTAAAAACTGGACATAATCTGATATTTAATGACATCAGTAAACATAACATTGCTTCCTTCAAAGCTTAAAGACGAACGACCTTTCTTCAAACAGGAATTTCAACCAGATCCTAATATGAACATGAAAAAGACATATTCAATCGATGTAATCTCTCCAAGTAATAATCATTTTATTCTTTTTATAACAACATCATAAAACACTAGGTAATATTTAAAATCTTTAATAATATATACTTTCATGATAAAATCTACAAATGATTCTTACTTATTTGACAGGGCGTAATATTAGTATTTTTTCTAAAGTTTTTTTTTTTTTTTAGGGCGTAATATTAGTATTTTTTTAAAGAATATATTTAGATTGTTTATTACTTCATTTATTTATTATCCTTTATAATTTATAGTATAAACTGCATCGTTTATATAATCAAGTAGTGTCCCGATGGCAACGAAGCACCTCGAAATTTTTTGTAATTGCTCAGCTAATGCAACAATATTTATTCCAATAAAAATAAATGTTTGTTGTGATAAATGTTGGTCTTCAAATAAATATAATAATTTATCTAATTAATTTTTTTTTCTTCAATTAAGAAATCAAGCCCGTTACTAAGGGTTTAACGTAAGATAATAATTTAGAAAAAGAAAGTGTTTTGATGGCTCAAAAATGACATTTTAGAATGATTTTAAAAATGTCTGTAGAAAAAGAAGCATTGAGCCTTAATACTAAACAGATTTCTTTTTTAATATAAGATAAGAAGGATTGAAGACTTATCTTGAATATAAATTTATATAATTTATACTCCTAGGCGAAATGACATACGAATATTTAATTTAATTTAAGTTTAAGGGCACTGACATTTAACACAACTTTGAAATATCGTGAACGCCTTAAATGTAGTTCTACATCTAATCTAATACATGTTTTATATTTTTTACAGTCTACTTTTCAATACCTTTCATTTGATACCCCACTCAAAATTTTAAATAAATTTTTTTTTCGCGTGACGTGAATTACCCACTATGTTGAATATGAAATGCTGGTAATTTTGAGTTCGCTATATTTTTCCTGTGTGCGCGTTAAAACGATCTTTAATACTGGAAAGTTTCATGTTTATATCTCTTTTGATTCTAAAGTTATTGGAACCGTACAGAGTGACAGACAGACAAAGGAACGAAACCATATTAGGGTTTCATTTTTTTGGTTTTACCAAGGAAACCCTACAAAAACAACACTTTTTGGGACTTTAAAACAGAAAAATCCATTAAAATCACCAAATCGATTGCTATCACGATACTTTTTTTTCGAATTATGTATACTACATTCATGAAAAAGAAAAAACTTTTTCTTTGAACATACATATAACATATACATCTGACTGAAAGTTAACTAGATGTTTAACATTAGAAACATAAATTCAATTTACGAGCTTTGAGATAAAAGTTAAACTAAAAAAAAAAATAATAAAAGAATAAACAAAGAATGATAATATTTAATTTTTCCCGGGAAATTAGAAATAAAAGGTAATTACCCAGAGTAAATCACCTCTCTTTTTTTCTGGCCTCTCATTTAAGTTTCAAAACAAATTGGTTTTGCAACCTTCGCGTATTTGCTTAAGCACTTTCCTCTTTACTGTTCTTCTTTGATAAAGAATATTATATAAATATAGCTTTTTTTCGCTTTAGTAATTTCTTTAATTAGTAAAAGCAAAGTGAATTTATAATTACGTTTAAACTTTTACTTACAAGCTTACCGAAGTTAACGGAGGCATTGTGATTATTCTGAATAAACTACTTTTTTTTTTTGGTCCGAATTCAAATTCCTAAACAGAAAATCGTAACTGACATTAAGGTGACACTTTTGGTCACGAGCCCACTATCTGTTGGTCTGTTTTTCAAAATGTTTGCGAACCAGCATGATCTAAAATCTAAAGTACCTATCGGATAGTTACTTCAAAAGTACTCATCCGATTTATATAAATGTAAATGATTCGTTCATTTAATTTATTACAGGAACGACGTATAAAGATAAACAAATTTATATCAATATACTCATTCAGTCTAGTACTATTATTATAGTGTGTTAAATAAATATTGTTTTTATTATATCACTGGCGCCTCCAATTATACAGTTTTTGAAAGAGTATATGGTATATAGATGACAAATTGAATCGTCTGTATTTAATTGAAGGTGTGTGTGTATAAAAACACACCCGGAGAAGAATGGACTGTTTCATACTGGAATTGAAGCGGATTGTGGGAAGCTAATATAATATAACACACGAGGGTATGAATGGATGAGTAAGTGTACGTGGATATATTGGGAACAAGGTGAGTAATACATCCCCTTGTCTGTCTGTATACTAATACATCCCCTTGTCTGTCTGTGTAGTAGGTAAACTGTACATACACTACACGTAAGCCCACTTGTGTTTAAAAGCTACGTCTTTCACATTAATCATTGCAATTTCATCCTTCTCATTTGGAAATTCCCTTCCTTTTTCTTTCTCATATACGTAGAGTATTCAGAGAGAAAGAATTGTAATGACGCAAAATAAAATTTTGCTAAATATCATAGTTTTTTAGTGATGGATTTTAACATTTTAGGGTACCTTGAACCCAAAAAATTTGTTTTTATTTAAAAAAAAAAAAAAAAAAAATGTCTGTCTATCAAATATCTCTTGCTTGTACAGATGCGTGTAGCCTAAACTACTGGACCGATTTTAATTAAATTTAGCATACATGTGGGAAAAATATATGTTGGTAATTCCCTAGGGCGATATTTAGAGAAAAATTTTAGCTCTTAATTTGAGGGCACTCGCTTATACGAGAAAGTTTGTGCTGTTTACATGAACGAGTTGTATTGGACAGATTGTTTACGTGTATTTGCATTTTACATTTTTACCCTCAACGGTTATTCATATTTATGTCTATAAACTTGAATAAAAACTTGAATAAAAAGACTATAGACCTGTAGACATTATAATAAGCAGACTATAACAAATAACTCTACTTATATTAATGTAATTTGTGAAGCTTTCTATAGTTTTTACG
Organism: Gerris buenoi; assembly: GCA_001010745.2. Lineage (NCBI taxonomy): Eukaryota > Metazoa > Arthropoda > Insecta > Hemiptera > Gerridae > Gerris > Gerris buenoi. The sequence goes on along the minus strand of KZ651053.1, from coordinate 622,684 downwards.
AATACAATAAACCTCGTTAATATAAATAACAAAATAATTACCGCCATTCTAATGATTTTGACATCAGAGAATTAGTCATTATTTAGAGAATTGTCACAATTATTTTGAGAATTAGTAATTATTTATATTTGATTTTTGATTGAATTAGACATTACATACATTAAATATGCCACTGAATCAATGTGGTTGATAGAATTCAACTGAGATATTATTTGCATTAGATTTGACTCATGTATTACTGAAGAATTAAAAATTTTAGGTATATTGGAAAAATTCAATCACAGTTGGATACAATAACAAGCTACATCACATCATTGAAAATCACTTAATTATTTAAAAAAAAAAAAAAAAAAAAAAAAAAAAAAAAAAAAATTACTTATTTAATGTGAGCATTATGTGTCACAATGTGTACTCGTATATAACGTGTCATATTGGTACATTTGTCAAATTTAGCATAATCAAAAATACCATTATTAATATCATTTCGCTGGTAGTAATATAGTTAACTCTATGCTTAGTTTAATCTATCTTTAATAGTAGTAATATAATAAAATATGAAAGCTATCTATGTTGTTAAATTTTAAAATCTATCTAGCAATTTAATTACAAAGTTTGTTAGTTTAATAAGCCATTTATGAAAGCCTGTAATGCTCTAAAGGGGGAGGGAAATAAGCAATCAATAATTAATAGATCCACGATAGCATTGCGTGCAGCACACTAGAATATTGATCCACTAATGAATTATTGTAAGCTTTAATGACAAATGACTACAGACTATCTACCGATACTTAAATAAGATATAAGGCAAGGTAGTAGGATTTAGCGCACGGTTTATTGTTCGTCCAGTCGTGCACTTTGCTGCACGATTCGTCGTGCTCAAAGATGAACGGTTTAAAAAATCATATTGCTAGTTGGCGCATGCGACCTGCCTAATACTCATATGCGTTGATATAAAACTTCACTAAAATCAACCTTATAAATAATATTAAATACAATTCTCAATTTTATGGATTACAATAGTTATCATAAAGGATAGAAACGTGAAAAGGGTAAAGAACTAATATAAAGTAAGTCTTTAATAATTATAAGCACATTTTACTGATAACGCTAACTACAAAAACATTTTTACTTAACTGTAAAATTATTAAAATAAAATAAGTCATAAAAGTTGATAATATAATATAGAAGAGGGTCAATAATCCGAATGTGATTTATCTGAACGTTCAATCATCCGAACTGGCTTCATGGAAAAAAAAGCTACCATTTAATTAATTCTTAAAAAGAGCATTGTTAGCTGTATAATTATATTTTTTATTATGTAGAAACAAGATTGATTTTTTTTTTATCTTTTTTTTGTTTCTTCTCTTTTTTATACGTTTTGATTATCCAAACTTACACACTATTAGTTCGGATAGTCGAAACTTTATTGTACCTTATCTTTAGTACCTAAGAAGAAATTTATTATAATTAAGTCGTATGTATATGTATAACTAATGTAGCAACTAAGTGTAGGAAACAAAATAAATAATTAGAGATGGCTTCTTAGTTATTTTTGAAGTCTTCCTAAAATGTTAAAAAGTTTAGGAAATACATTTAATGTTAATTAATGAAAATGCATTAAGGTACCATAAGGAGAGCTTACCTTTAGCTTATCTCAGACATGTGTTTCTATATACAAAGGAATGGCTCAACTTGACATTTTTATTTTTTTGTTTTGTTTTTTGATGAGCCCAGTTCCAACTGGAATAAGAGCCGTTAGCTTCAGAACTACACTGCATCACTACAGGTTATTAAAATAACAAAAACAAACAACTGTAATCTAGAGCAAGTGAGAAATTAACCATATGGTCGACACGCTTCACGTCTTTATCTAGACAAATCTCAACACGTTCGAAGCATCCGGTGCGTTTCCAAACGTCCATACATTATACAGTGAGAACCCTCATCAGCTCTATATATCAACACCTGAAATCAGCCATATACAAGTACCTAATGAGCCCCGAACTTTAACCCAAGGATTCAAATCATTAGACAAAGGGTTTAGTCATGTACACTTTTAATTTGATTTCTCCGTATTGAAAGTCAATAAGACAAAACCTAACAAGGTACCAAAATGTCCTTAGATCATTAAAACCAACAACCGATATCATCCTATAATATTCGGTAATTAGAGAAAATATTCAATGATCACGATCACATCTCAGTGATCACTCCACTCCCAACCCACATTGATGGGTAAACATTTCTATAAACAACCCGCATAGTACGAGTAAACATAATGGGATATCATAGGTGCGAACAAAAACAGATTTCATCATTCAGATTCATAGTGATGATGGAATAGTAATGACTAATGACAAACAATTCCAACAGAAATCCACAGCTTATAAGTCCTGTGTTCAATTATTTCACGCACCAACCACTTAGCATAAATAAATAAATTCCAGAATCAATATTAGTGTAAAAGTAGCTAAACACAGGTTATTAATACTGTGTTGATTTATTTAATGCACATAATCATATATTTTTAAGTTTTTGGTAGTATTCATACTACGGAACGTTTAAATTTAAATCAAATTATAATTACTATTTACAAAGGGAGACAGTCAGAGAAAAATAGACTTCAGCGCCGGGATTCGAACCACGGACCTCCCCTCAATTTGAAAAGCTTCATTCGGGATTAGGTATCGATATTTGTCTGATGAAATTATTCTTCAGTGTAGCTTAACTGGCTAGAGCACCCGCACACTGGAAATGAGGGGGAGGTCCGTGGTTCGAATCCCGGCGCTGAAGTCTATTTTTCTATGACTGTCTCCCTTTGTAAATAGTAATTATAATTTGATTTAAATATAATCATATAGTTAATTCAGTACCATTATTTAGATAAATGGAAAAGTCAATAAATGGTTACAATACACTGTTATAATTTATAAACCTAAAAAAAAGTTTTTAAATTAAAAAAAAAAATACTCCAGTACAAAGCAAGGGAATTCAGTTAGCATAGACAAAGACAATACAAAATTCAAATATCACTTATTGAATCACATATTATCACTATTTATGCGTTCGGAATCAGGTCGACAGGCTTTGTTAAGCCTTTAATTGTTTTAGCGGTCGCACCCGCTTGGACCAAGGATAATATTACCTTCTGTGGCGCTATTTTTAAAAGTTTAAAACATTGTTTACTTCCCCATTTTCCGAAACTTATTTCATCCAACAACCACCTAGCATCATAATGTTAAATTCCAGTATCAATATTAGTGTAAAAGTAGCTATATACTGGTTAATTGATTATAAATACTGTTTTAATATACGTTATCAAGCATCTAAAACAACCCTATAATCATATATGTATTTAATTCATACATGGACATTGAAAAGTCAAATCGCGGTTATTACCATTGTTACTTTATAAACACATCAAATTAAAAAAATACTCCGGTATAAACCACGGAAATTCAGTCAATATAAATAATATAAAATTAAATTACACATTAAAAAAAAATAAAATAAAAAATCGAGAGCGTAATAGATTTCCCTGTTATTCCCTCGTTATTCTATTTTAACTAATCTATAATCTTATATTTAGTTGATATAACACAAAAAAAAAAAAAAAATACTCAGGAATAATAAAATAAAAAAAAACCACTTTTATCGAATCAAAAAAATACCGAGGAAGAAAATAACCTATATTACCTCCATACGGAGACAGAATGGAACGCTTTCAATGGGACATTAGAAGCGCGGTTTTTTCCGCGTATTGTCTGTCAATATTTGAAAGAAAGAAACAGTTCTCTTACATTGCCGCGATAAAATAAACACGATAGTTTACCCATGTCTAAGTGTCGTTTAATTTTTCTTTTTCCTCTTACAACAGCTAAAAGCTTTTGTATACAAAAACTAGGTTAGAAAAGACAAAATACCTGCTTTTATATGATACAAGAAAAGCTTTTATTTCTTCTCCGTCGGGAGACAATAAGAAGAACCGTATTGAAAGGGGGTTGAAATAGGACGAGGCTAAAAGAGGGGAAAAATAAGATAAGGTTTGCAGTGCGTGCGAGTTCAACCAACCCTGAGTTAACGATTAGCTATAAGAAAATAAGACAACAGTTGTAGGGATTGACACACTAAGTGTGCATTATGTCTCCCTTTGCTTGTTTTTACATAACTTTCAGATCACCGGCAATAAACGCATCCAACTTCGTAACAATTCACATTTTTTGTCCCCAGATAAAATAAGAGCTTGTTACATCAATTCTATTCTTGTAGTCGGGTGTATTTAAGAACTAACTAAACTCTTTACAGGTTTCAATACTTCTTTTGACATTTGTTGTTATTAGGAAGCAGAATGCAACTTGAAAACATTTCTCTTCTGCAGCTAATAATATAACTGTGATTCACCTGAGGTAGAGAGATTTTATTCCGTCTGTGCAACTAATACACTTATGTCTTTCTTTGTCTATACACCAGGGCCGATTTAACTATAGGGGCACGATGGGCACTTGCCCAGGGGCGCAAGAGGTTTGGGGGCGCAACTCAAAAGGCTAGATGGGAAGGGACAAAGCTAAATTTTGCAAGGGCAAAAAATATAAACGCGGAAAAAAATGTGTTCAGCTCTTTAACAGAATAAATACAGTGAATAGGTCTACAATGCGTAAATATAAGCTGAACAGTTGACAACCTGAAAAGGGACATAACGCTAGGATTTTACTATACCAATTTAAATAGACGATTTTGCCAGAGCAAAAGCAAGAAATATCGATTCGAGACAACTCACACTAACTTTGTCTTATAATTTNAAAAAAAAAAAAAAAAAAAAAAAAAAAAAAAAAAAAAAAAAAAAAAAAAAAAAAAAAAAATAAGTCAGTGCGCGAAAGAAAAATAAACCTTTTTTTCGGAGAAGGTTAAATTTGATGTAGGACTAATGTAGGATCTAATTATCCTCTAAATTTCTAACGAATAGTTTATATGGTGTGATAGGTTCACAAAAATGTTGGAGTCATACTCGAACCTGATATAATAATAAATATATGAGGCCATCGACCTGCGCTTCCAATTATATCAGATTTTAAAAGCTAAAAATCATTTCAATATCAATTTTATTAATGTGAAATTTAAGATGTTTCATCTTTTTAACTGTCTCCATTAACCTTAAAAAAAAGTCAATAAAACAAGCAGCACGTTTATGAAGCGGGGATCGGTTATCATCATCGTAATACTATAGATCAATAGCTAGTGATGTTCTAATTCTAATTATGAATCACCAGTTCATAATTTCTGCAAATCAAACTTTTAGTAAATAAATTAATAGTAAAAAAACAGTTTTTTAAAAAATGCTTTTATCTTGGTTCATCTACCACAGGATTTAGAGTGAAGGCATTTTAATTATTTTCGTATTCTTTTCAGCAAACCCTTTTATTTGCTACCCATGTCATGGTCATGGGCGTGCTTAAAAAATAACTAGTCCGCCAAATTTGATTTAGAATAACGTCACTTAGCTAACCATGCATTGTCATCCAAACTGAACATGTATTGTATGCAAAATTGTATTTCAATTCATTCGTTTCTAGGATAACTGCTTTAAAATTCAGTTGCAAGATTTGACCCGAACATACATACATACAAACATTGTAAGTTAATAAAAGCTTGTAAAAAAAAACGTAGTCGGTTCTATGCGTCAGCACAGTTGACAGGTAGGCAATTTTTAAAATCCAATATTATGGACTCAGAGGACTATAAAACGAGAAAGTAAAAATAGTAAAACAAGGCTTCGCATTGGTCCAATCAATTCATAAGTTGAAAGACTGATAAGCAAGCAGCCTCACTGTGCCATCCACGGTTTCTTGTGTGATGAGTTGATGAGTGAGTGATAAGCGAGGTGCCTCACAGTGGATCTCACTTTTTCGTGTGCAATTAGTGATAAGAGAGCAGCCTCACTGTGGCAACCACTATTTCTTTGGTGGTGAGTGATAAGCGATATGTGATGTTTCACTTGCTCCATTTTTTTATTCACCGTTCAGGTTCATACTCGTAAAATGCAATAAAAATCTCTTTGCCGAATCATTGATATCATACGATGCAATGAATAAATGGGTTGTAATCAAATTGTACGAAATATCAAATATTTCATCACTCATTTTCTAACTACCTTAATGACATTAAGTTTCTTACTCGAAAGTGCACGTACAAAATTTATGAAATTAATATTGCCTTGGTAGTACATAAAAACAATGCCAAAGAAAAATCCAGTACTAAAAGAGCCAACTATCATGATTGAAATATAGTTGGCAACGCGTGTGAGAAAGGCAGACAAGAATGGCTAACATGAAGATAGCCAGTTGTATTCATCTTAAAGTACGTGAAACTCAATTTTGAATATAAAGACTACACATTGATTTGAAAACTAACTCACGTTTAGTTGGTTTCCTGCTTCGCAAAAAAGAAGTTTCATGTTCACAGCTCTTTCATTGGTCAACTCAATTGTTAAATTTGACGAATGATAAGTGAACATCACTATATGGTTACGCGTGAATTGGACTCAATGTTTTACTATAAAGTTTTCATATCTTTTTAGGAACCATTGTCATAAAAAAAAAAAAAAAAAAAAAAAAAAAAAAAAAAAAAAAAAAAAAAAAAAAAAAAAAAAAAAAATTATATGAAGATTATTAGGCCGTAAAAGCATGAAAAAGAGTGTAAAATATAATAATTTTTCAAAAAGAGATCAATTTAATATTGATTTACCTTCAACTTTCTTTAAAGCAACAGTTTAGAGATGCACTATTTACGAGAAGGCTAACGATAAAAAAAATAAATAAATATATAAAAACGTTTTAAAGTCACTTCAATAAAAAAGTTAATATTTTCTTAAAGTGTTGTAATAATTAAAGGTTGATGGAGGTAATTTACATAAATAAGTTACCCGAGTAAAAGAGAAAAGTTGTTCTAGTGAGAGTCATACTCGAACCTGATATAATAATAAATATATGAGGCCATCGACCTGCGCTTCCAATTATATCAGATTTTAAAAGCTAAAAATCATTTCAATATCAATTTTATTAATGTGAAATTTAAGATGTTTCATCTTTTTAACTGTCTCCATTAACCTTAAAAAAAAGTCAATAAAACAAGCAGCACGTTTATGAAGCGGGGATCGGTTATCATCATCGTAATACTATAGATCAATAGCTAGTGATGTTCTAATTCTAATTATGAATCACCAGTTCATAATTTCTGCAAATCAAACTTTTAGTAAATAAATTAATAGTAAAAAAACAGTTTTTTAAAAAATGCTTTTATCTTGGTTCATCTACCACAGGATTTAGAGTGAAGGCATTTTAATTATTTTCGTATTCTTTTCAGCAAACCCTTTTATTTGCTACCCATGTCATGGTCATGGGCGTGCTTAAAAAATAACTAGTCCGCCAAATTTGATTTAGAATAACGTCACTTAGCTAACCATGCATTGTCATCCAAACTGAACATGTATTGTATGCAAAATTGTATTTCAATTCATTCGTTTCTAGGATAACTGCTTTAAAATTCAGTTGCAAGATTTGACCCGAACATACATACATACAAACATTGTAAGTTAATAAAAGCTTGTAAAAAAAAACGTAGTCAGCCAATTAGTGTGTCACATAGCTTCCTCAAATCCCATTTTAAGACGAATGGTCAAAGGTCAAATGATTCTTGATCTGTTAAGATTCCCAACAGGGTCACACATATTTTTTAGAAGTACTTAATTTGCGCAGGCGGTTAAAATTAGTATAACACCATTTGTAGGTGAGGGTACTTTTGACAAATCATCCAAATTTCTTCAAAACAGGATGAGTGCTATTAAAGACATAGCTGTTAATAAAAAAAAAAAAAAAAAAAATAAGTCAGTGCGCGAAAGAAAAATAAACCTTTTTTTCGGAGAAGGTTAAATTTGATGTAGGACTAATGTAGGATCTAATTATCCTCTAAATTTCTAACGAATAGTTTATATGGTGTGATAGGTTTACAAAAATGTTGACAGACAGAAAGAACTGAGGCCAAAAATGTTCTCTGATGTCTGAGACTGAATTCTATAAAGGAATTTTGGAAATCAGAGACATCAAAGTAATTTACAATTCTTCCGTTACCTTCGGTAAGCTTGAAAGCAAAAACAACGAAGTTTTAACAATGCTTTCAAGGAGAATTGAATCAGATTTAAAATGGAAAAATTTTCATGAACAAATACCATCGATCCCAGAAAAGGCTGTATACTGTCCTTGGACTCCAAAAGTTGTCAATCTTTATGAAAACAAGGAATTTAAATTACTGGCAAATGATATATTTCCATGAAATTAGAACCAGAAGTTTGTGAGATCTAATTTATAAAGCTTTTCTTATATTTCAATAAACACCATTCAAGGACAACAAACCCGTAAAAAAAGGACTAACGAAGTCTGGCTGCTATGATATAATTTTGTTTAAAAATAAGAAGTTGCCAAAAAGTCATAAGTAAAGAATTAGCCTTGAGAAATTCAAATCTACCTTTAACGCAAATGAGAGGACCATTATTTTTGTGACTAAGGTTCCAAGAAAAATAAAAAATAAATGGTAGTTGGTGATGGGTCATTAAACAGAATGTAGACGAAGACGTAAAAATGTAAAGTGTAGTCATCTAGATCTTGATGGAATGACAGATTAGTATGATACGGCGAGGAAATGAAGGAATCAGATTGCCAAAAGGCAAGGTCAGAGGATTAAGTGAGGTGAGAGAATTGTACAGAAGTATTTCTATCGTTTAGTAAAGGGTGGCGGATGCTAGGCTATACTGCAAGGACATGAGATCTTACATCGTAATCGAGGGTCAAGGTAACCACTTTGGAGCGGCTCTGAACAGTCGATATCATCGCATCTAAACCACAGTGATTTGTGGGTCTAGGTAGCTCCAAGCTTAATAAGGTCTGAGAACATTTACTCCTTATTTGAAAACACAATTGCACTTTGAAAATAAAAACAATGATTGATGAACAAACAACTGGAATGAACAAATTGCAGAAGAAGCAAGATTGATTTGGCAGATTGCCGATATATCTAGCTTTACTAATGATACAGGGAGATCTTATACTCGTAACTATATATCATAAAAAACAGGTTTCTTTTGTAATCGATTCGTAAATGATGCGTCATAAATGAAACTTTCCTTTAACTATTAAAGGAAGATTAATTACTAATCAAATAACTCTCTCAACAATCGACTTAATCCAAACGTCAGCTGTTCTCAGCAATCTCCAGTTATTTCATTTTTTTAACTTTCAAAAACAAGTAACATTACTAAAAACTACAATAATATACAGTATGTCCATGGATGGAGTTTGCCATCACGAAAAAAAAAAGAAAAAAAAAATCAATTTTACAAGAAATGTCACTCTTCATAAAATTTCCTGTTTGTTCTTAAAATGTACCCAGCCCCCAAAAATTACTATTTTCTAAAATGGTACAATAGGAAACCGGATCAAATTTCGACTATTCAAGAAAAACTAGTCTTTATAATTTCTTTTCGATACTATTCCAAATTTCTTTTTCGCATAAAATGTCAAAAATCGAATTTCAGAAACTCAGCCCCCCTACCATTTATAAAAAGTCAAAAGTATTCTATCTGATTCTAATCAGTGAGAGATCAATTTAAAGGTTAAATTAAAAGTTGTGGGATTACCCTTTTGATAAAATCAACAAGAAAGCATTTACAGGAGAAATATAGTTTGTTTCTTTAATTGAAGAATTATAACTTTTTTAATTGATTTCCCCTTTAATAGTATCCATGTTGTTTTTATTAAATTAAGGCTCATCTTATTACCTTGAGAGGAAATCGGATGAAAAAATCGAACTAATTATTTTCTTATAGCTATTGCAATTTCCTTTTAACTGTTAACCTAAAAAATTGTACTATTTCAGAAATAAAAAGGAATAAAAAAGGCTCATTAAACGAGATTAATCTATTCATAAGATCAAAATGTCTAGCCAAAGATTACAAGAATCGACTACTTCGTAAATAACGGATGTACAAGTTATATGATTTTACAACATTAAGGGCGACCAACTCCAAAAAAAAAAATAACACCAAATAGAACCTATTATGCAGAGGGGATCAAAAAACATTAGCCGAATAAAAAAGCAAAACATACATATTTAGGGGGTCATTTACATCTGATTTGGCCTGATTCTTTCTAATAGCTTCGTTTTGACCTTCTGAGTCAGAAAAATCAATGTCCGAAGCATTTATAAACTAAAAATGCACAAAATACATCTTATCTTTGTAAATTAGACGTGAATGTATTCTATGAGGAAGTAATCTTAACATCTTGTAAGTTAGTTTCAATCCGATATTCTGTAAAGTGTACAATATCGATAAATATATTAGAAAATAGAAAATACAGACAGACGGCTTGAGCCACCTTTAAAATGAAAATATAGGCGGAAACACACTACCACCACGTTACGTGACGTGACGTGATGTGTTATATGCACTGAAAGCTACACTGATATCACGTCACGTGACATCACGTGACGTGATAATAGTGTAGCTGCAATGAATACAAATCTTACTAAATCAGCATCGCACACTTTTTTCACGTGATGTCACGTGACGTGATGGTAGTGTGTTTTCGCCTTATGATTAGCAAATAATAATTTTAAATAAAATGTTATTTGAAAAAAATAAATTATTTTCTTTTAGACTTATTCAGAAAAATAAAGTTTATAAATGATCAATTTACAAGCATAGAAACCACAATGGAGTATATTTAATATAAACCGTGTTTCGACCACTAAAGAATAACCAATTAAAGGGAATACCACCGTAATTAGTACCACAAAATTCCGAAATAAACGACCAATTAAGTTCTAAGTGAAATTAATATTCGAATTGAATTGTATTTAATGATTGGGTTAATAACTTAATAATAGTCCTATGGTTAGTTAAAGTAGGTTTTTCTCCGATAAAAAGTATATTTATAGTATTTTTTAATAAAACTTATAGAGTAGACAATAAATTAAACTAAAAAATAATACTAATATGTAAACATGAATCATTGTCAGTTGAATCTTGTATACAGAGGAATCTCTTGTTAGGAAAAATGAAACTTGTCAATCCACGAAAAGTAAAGTTATTTCAGCCTTTAGTAGTTATCATCAATGCCGGTGAAGAGAAGTAATCTAATCTTAATACCAAGATAAGAGATAAATCAGATCAATACAAACCCTCAGACTCCGACTTAATTATGCCTACATTGACTCTTTAATATTTAAAATGTCTACTTCTTTTCCAATGAGAGTTATACTATAATACTACAGTACTACTAGTGATACTACTACATAATACTAGTGATACTATAGTATGTGGCACTGAAGATGATTATTTGTAATTAAAAAAAACTGACTTTGTACAATATGGTTATTTTGAGAGAAAATACATATGATTTCTTTATTCCTAATAACTTTAATTGCTTTTATTAAAGAACAGATAAAATTACAAGAATCATCATAAAGTAACGCATAAATGAATCTGAGTTTTCTCTTTTAAAAGACATAAAGCAATCGAAGTCAATGATTAATCAGAGCTCAGACAGTAATGTGACTCAGAATAATTTAATACTTTAAGAAAAATTTAATTGTGTTCTTTAAAAGCTGTTTTCTATTATTGACGAATCACTAGTTTACTAATTAATTCAAAATACATTGCCAAAGGATTATAATTAGAAAACAAGCAGTTAATTGACATATTTTTAATAATAATAATTGAATTGAATAATAAGCGAATAAAATAATATTCGAACACAAATGTAAAAGATGTTTCATTTTCGTTGATTTTAATACAAATAAAAACCTGGTTTAGGAGTGTCAATCAGTGAAGAAACATCACTAAAAATATATTAGCTTTCATTTGTTTGATTTAAAACAAAAAGATCCCTGAAAACACTGCAGAGGAAGAAAAAATAATTAACAAAATCATCATGAATTAAAACTAAGTTATGTTTAACAATTTAATCTTCTAATCTCCTTGAGAATGACCTTAGGAGATGGTCAACATATTTTTAAAAAAGTCTTCATTCGATGTGGTTAAGAAACGTAAAAACTCAAGAATTGAATCTTTTCGTGGATTGAAATAAATTATTATGCTAAATTTCATAAAATAACCAACTACGTTTAAAGAAAAAAAACCTTGATATTTTCATTGAAAAATGTTGATAGTAATTTTTCAACATTCAAGTCAACTCGTTCAATCAAACTTTTTTTTTTGGTAATTCGAAGTCTCTCGAATAATTTCAACTCGCCATATCGAATCGAAATTTATTTTGTGGTCCTTTCAAGTTCCTAATTATTGAAAATCGACTACATAAAATCGGTGATATGAACAAAATAAAGGTTGTGTTTAGTTCTATAAAACGGCCTAATTTCATTAACATTGAATTATTTATGTAAT
>KZ651053.1:566763-578722 GCA_001010745.2 Gerris buenoi | reverse complement strand
CATATAATTTCACGGTATATATATATATATAAAATGGATATTGCAATATACACATATATAATGCATAGTTAAGCGCTTCACAGTTACGTTTAACTGTATATTGAGTTGCAAAAATAACATAAAAGGTCTATCATTTTTTAAAATCAGCATTCATCATAAGATCTAGGTTCGTAAAAGGCAAAAGGTGTGGCTATACAACATACCAAATGCTGTAATATCCCTCCCAAATAAATATTTGAGATTTCTTGTTTTATTATTAAATATATGAGTCTCTTGTCGATCTCCGACACGAAGTAGACTCACCTTTTACTTATTTCATACTACTATTTAACTCTATTTCGGTTCACACTTCGATGGCCGTATGAAGGCTAAAAGCTGCTTTAACTAATCAAAAGTAGGAATTTACATGGAGAGACTGTTCCTATTATTCCTTGTAGAAAAAGGAGATTAAAACTTTTTTTTTTAGTTAGACCATTGAACAAATAGAATGATATATCTATTATTTTGTATATTATTAATGTAACGAGGGCTAGACTATTAAATAGTGCTAACTTTCGTAATATAGGAATTTAAAATTATCGTTACCTTAAATTTAATTCAAACACAAGTCAAATCAGCACTTACCTAAAACAGAAAAATAAACAAGAATTAATACACAATTAATGGGCCAATAAATATAAAATAGTATACATATATACACACATAAATAAAATATTAACTTCTAAATTGGTAATTAGAGTAATTACATTTAATTTACAAAGGCAAAATAATGTAGGTATATAGTTGTTCTAATAGAGTGTAACAATAAAAGGTATTTAATAATAAAACTTTCATTAGGTTTAAATTGAGAGGGAAATAAATAAAAATCTTTCCCATATAACTCGCATTAAACCTCCATTAAAAAATCATTTATATTTTATTTATTGGTAGGTATGATTAACAATGTGTACATAAATAATTTTTCTACAAAATATTGTTAAAAACATATTTATGGCTATGGTCCTCATGCCATCAGTCAAACGTTCTTTTTATATACCAGTATAGAATTTCTTTTTACTTATTTGCCATTTATTAATTGTTTCAAATTTTCTTGGCTACATTTTTTGTTAATGAAATTGTTAATGAAAATTTACATTAAAAATAATTCCTTCCCTTTACCTCCGCATCCTTTACAATAAAAAATTTATTTTCACAGGAACTAGAGTTTTCCCGGGAAAACTATTCCAAATATAATGGACTTCCTAGACTCTTTTGAGGGTTAGCCCCAAAAATATTTAATAATTCATCTCTCAATGTCACCTGGGAAAGGTTTTTCTGAATTTGTCTTTCCAATATTATCGAAATAGGCCCAGTAGTTTAAGCTTTATCAGCACAGATAACACACCTTTAAACCACTTTTTTGGATGAAGGCACCCTATAACGTATATATCCAATAAAATCTCAACATCGAATTTGAATGCTATCACAATATTTTCTCTCTGTACTACATACCTATATGTGAAAGTAAAAAGCAATTATATAGTTGATATGAAATAACGAGTCACAATAAAAACTTTTATTACTCTTGAAAGAGAAACATAAATAAAAAAGTGAAAAATAATAATTGATTATTTATATGAATTATATACTGCAACTTTTTATAACTTGAAACTCATATAAGTAAAACTCTGATTGAACAATAAATATAGAAATGAAAAATATAAAGAGAGGAGGTAGGAAAAAATTGTATTAAATAAAGTTACTTTGAGCCAACAAATATAATTCAATAGTATAAAATTTATTAGAAAACTTTTATCAGTTCTATATCTTCAATATCGATTTCGTAATACAATTAAAAATAATATAAGAGAGACAAAAATATATTAATTAATTTAATAGATATACTTTATATAGAGTTAGGGTATTCTATACTCTACATTTTGCGAAAAACCCGTATGCCCCAATCAGTATAGCAATAGCTTTCTCGCGTCTTATCGGTGAATGAATTATCACATGAGTATAACATAGATGATTTTAAAATAGCTTTTTACAAAATAAATTAGATTTTTTAATTAGCAGTAGGTTTAAATTGATAACAGCAAATCCGTGGGCATTCTTTGACATTCATTTTAAATCCCACCAAATTCGGACAAGAAGTCTTTATATAAAGAATAACTCGAGAAAAAAAAAATCAGAATGCAGCACGAAACTCGAAAGCCACAAGTTCATTAAAAAAAAATACAATTTATGTGGCACATAGCTTCCTCGTTTACTATTATTGGATAAATGGTCACATGAGAGTTAGATTTGATTCGATTACTAATGGGGTCACACTTAGTCTTAAGCATTATCGAATTTGCGCAGACATTTGAAAATAATATGGGACCGTCTGCACTCAAGGCAACTTAAGACTAAACCATTTAACATTCTTTAAAATTAGTGAGTTCTTTAAAATATATATGTTTTAATAAAACAAAGTTGTTTCGATTCCCGGTTAGGTTACACTAATGTCACACACAGCAATGTCGAATTTGCAAGAAAATTAAAGATTGAAATCAATATGGGACCAAAAATGAGCTTATTAAGACCTATCATTTAAATTTAATTAAAATGGGACAATTAGTTTTTAAGATATTGTGTTCGCATAAAATGTTAAACGACCTAAAGAATGAAACGAGACCAAAAATGACGGATTTCTGAAATCAAAAATATCGTTCTTTGAAATAATCAAAATGCTTCCGTAAGCATCAGTAAGCTCAAAAGGAAAAATTTCTCATATAATTTCACGGTTAAAGACCAAAAGAAAAAACTAAATCAACTAACTTACAAGATAAAACAACTTATTAAAAATAATAATAATAATACATAACTAACAAAAATATAAATAATATTGACTTATTCAAGGTTTTGACTTGGTATTACCACGATAAACGACAGATCTTTCAAATTATTGCGAAATATATTTCATAATGGAAAATCCACAGCGTGAAAAAATAACCCATTGCAGCATTCACAATTGAAAACGACCATGAAAAATTCAAATGTCAGGATTATTCTTTTTTCTCTCTCTTCTTAAACCTCTTGGAGGAATTTCTCTTGGTCTTTATGTTTAGTAAGAAACAATGAAGCGTTGCACGTTGTGAGAAATGTTTAACAGAAAGATATTGAAATAAGATTCGGACTTTTCTTATGTAAGAAAACAATGAATAACTAATAAGAAAAACATACCACCATTATACTAACTGAGATAAGCAAATTAACTGAGATCATTAATTATAATTNCTGCAAACCTAACTTTATTTTATTAGATCAAATAATATATTACATCTATAAAATACACAGAATCTGAAAATGACCAAATAAATGTGAACTTAGTATATATTACAGGGAAAGAAAGTATTATGATAGACCACAAATTTGATTTAGACATTTTGATGGATTTACGCGTTTAAAGATAAGAAAAATATGCATTTTTAATCAATCCCGCAGGCCCAACGAGCTTAAATTATAAATTACCCAGTTAGCTTTAATTGAAATTTAAAAATTGAAAATATTTTTCCTGCAAAATTTATGTATTTTTTAACATAGCTAAAAATCAAGAAGAAGAATATAATTATGCAATTATTGTGTTCCCGAGGAGAAAACGTTACCTTGTTTGGTATTGGGTCTTAAATATTAGATGTTCACCAAAAAATAATATTTCCTAAATTATTACTCTTTAACTATCAATCAATTAAATAGAAATAGAATTAAGCCTAAGATACATAATAAATATTACTTCTAAAATGATAGATAAAATATAATTGAAAATATAAAATTTATTATCACTATACCCTGATAAGAAGTTCAAAGGCTTAACTGATAATCATTTCACTTTTAGTCGTGAGTAAAAGAATTTTTACAAATGTCAGATATTAGATAACCTATGGGAGTAAAAATAATTATGTATAGTTATGCATTATCATAAATCTATCATAGAAATTCATATTTACAATTTATGTAGTGTTTTGTTTTATTCGATTATTTTTTAGTATATATGTAGGTATATAAATATATTTATATAAATAAATAGAAATATAAATATATTTATATTTGTCCAAAACATTCTACTTGTCTCATTTTGTATTATCATAAACTTTAATTTTCTTAAATACGAAGTACATTTGTATATAGAGAGAGGAATTTCTGTGATTCGGAGCGAAAATTCGATTGAAATGTAAAGTGAATTTACACGTTTTAAGGTCCCCTCAGTTAAAAGAAGCGGTTCTTACAAAATTGGTTGCGCGTGAAGTCTCACGTAAAAAGGGTTTCGTTGGTTTTGTGAAGGGGGATCGCAAAATGTTGCTGTTTTTTTGACAAAATGGCATGGAAAATTAAACACTATCCACAAGTGTTATGTATTTTATAATCTACTCTTCAATACCTTTTTTTTGATACCCCACTCAAAATTTATAAAAAAAGGTACGAAGCAATAAGGGTTTTCTTTTTAGTTTTACCAACGAAACACTAAAAAAAGGTTTGCGTCTCTAGTCGCTGCAAACGCGTAGAGCCTAAACCAGCGTGGTCCAATTTCTATGAAAATTAACATACATGTTAAGAAAAATCATATCCCGAGAGGAGATCGAGAAATAAATTTCAGCTTAAATTTAAGGGAGCTGATCATTAAATTTTTCAAAAACAGTTTAGACACCTAAATTTAGTTATTATTTAAGTAATAATTTAACTTAATAAATCATTTTCCTATAACGAAAACAGGAAAATTAATTTAATAGATATACTTTATATAGAGTTAGGGTATTCTATACTCTACATTTTGCGAAAAACCCGTATGCCCCAATCAGTATAGCAATAGCTTTCNTTCGATTCCCGGTGCGGGGGTGTATTTTTCTCTGTATGTCTCCCGTAGTTATTGATAATTGTAATTTGAATTATTTGAAATATTTAAAGTGTAAAATATTAATATTTTTAAATTTATTGAATAAAACTCTATTATCAATATTACCTTAGATAAAAACATATTATACTAAAACTAACACATAAAACCATTCAATAGGGATAATTAAAATTTACTAAGATAAACATGTATTAAGAGAAAATAAATATTTAAGAAATAAAAATAAATAAATACACAACACTGATGCACTGTTATCATAAAGTTCGTTTTTTTCATATAAAATAATAAATTAATTAAATTAGAAATAATTTAAATTTGGTATCCCTATAGATTATAGATACAACCCTGTAGATATGGGTTTATGTACCTACCTATACATATCCACAGCTTAGGCCGATATACCAGCAGGTAAATTAATCGAAACGTATATAAGTGAAAATATATAAATGGATCTATCTGTCCTACGTATGAGAAAGAGTTTTGTTCGAATTTTGAAAACGAATTTTTATTTGTCTTACATTAAATCAATAAAAATGTAACTTCTAATTTTCATTCTTAATAACTTTCTTTTAACATCATTCTTTTAATACCAATAAACTCAAACTCATCAAAGGTTTCTGTTGTGTAAAACAAGCGCAAGTTTTTGAAATAAGAGAAAACCGAATAAAACAAACATACATCTAATAGAACATCTGTTGATGTAGTTTTTGTTACATGATTTAGTGAAGCGTATCAACACTTGATACACAAGTTTGAAGAAACCTTAGTACGGGTGTTTACCGAGATGTCAACATTTGTATACAGTTGACTTCCTCAGTTAACTAATTGGATTCTGTCTTTAACAGTCTCTAACTAATCCTGCCCGTGTCAACATATTTACAAGAATAGAATCGAGTTTAGACCACGGATTTAAACTTGATAGGTAAAGTTTTAAGTTAGTTCGAAGGGTTCAGTTATTTTCTATAAAATCTTTTATCATTTATCGCACAACATTAGTTTATCATTAAACTTTATATTTGGTTTACATCTTTTAAAAACCTTATAATATTTTATTATGGTTTAAGTTATAGCATGTTCATTTTTACGTTTTTGGCAGTATTCATACTACGGAACATTTAAATTTAGTTATAGTATGGTATGGAGGACTTATTTATCTTATGAAAAGGTATAATTAGGTCTAAATTTCGGCTCGATCAGCGAATTAAGCCCGAAGTTATTTAGGGTTGACTTTTAAAAGTTCAAAAGTAAACATTTGAAAACGGCAGCAGATATCAAATTGAAATACAGCGCGCTGTAATAATAATAATAACCGCTGTAAATACAGCGGTGAAGCTCTTAAAAACAGGTATAATTTGTGAAAATTTAAGCTGAAAAGCTAAAACTTTCAAAGTTAGAAACTATAGAAGTATAGTGTGACACACAGAGACAGAAACACACAGAAAGACATTCAGTTAAAAACCACTCAAAGTGTTATGAAAACACCCAATACAAATAATTATCTCGATTTCGGATTTTTATCTGAAAACAATACTTTAACTTTAGGTACTAAAAAGTTAAAAATATTTAAATGGATTTACATTTTTAAGATTAAATAAATGAACTAAACTGAACTTGCTTGATTAAAACTTAAATAACATCCAGCTTGATATTAAATACGGAAGATAACATTTTTACGTTTACGATTACTTAAAAATAAATGAGTAATCAAAAAACAGTTCGATACATTTTTTATAAAAAACAACACTTTTGGCCTATCTAAATACATGATATAATATAGATAAACTAGATAAAAGAAAAGGTTACTGACCTTTAATTTTATATTTAGAGCATTCATATTATTAGACTTGTCTATTTTATAAAACTGTATATGTGTTATCAATAGTCAATAACTATTACTCTGACAAATTAGAGGTTGTGTTAAAGGCCAGTTATTACGAAAGAAAATTACCTTAAAATTTATGTAGAAAATCAAAATTTAAAACTGAACTAGGTGCGTTGTTATAAAATATAAGCAAAGACATCTAAATTTTTGATAAAGACACCTAAAACCAATAATTTGATATGCTTAATATCAATAAGTTTACAATTGAACTTATTATTAGAGAAAATAAACTTTACATTACTTGTTATTCTATTAGTCACGATTCACGATTTATTTTTATTTTTTTCTTACAATAATGATTATTTATTATAGATCATTAGAACGATTTATTACATACTTAAAGGTCATAATGTATCATTATAATGAATATATGTAGGACTTAATGATTACATGGTAAAATATTTAGCAAAAGAGTTTGAATGGAGAAATTAAATCTCTCGCAGTTTTGAACAGAAAGCGAAACGAATTGATTCTTACTCAGACTGTGTACTCTGCAATCCAAACGGAGATAAAATGTAAAACAAATCCGAGTTTCACTGATTGCTTGTCTAATCCATCCAAATCCTATTTCAAGCTTTAAAACCCAGGATTAAATTCAGAACCAATCATCTAATCGAAGTAATCAAAATGTTCAGAGCAGGCTTGGCATCAGAGGGGGAAAAAATTACAAAATACAGATACCTATATCGTCAACATCAACAATATCCTCGGTATTACTCATTTCGATCATTTCATTAAAAAAAATAATTTGTAAAAAAAGTTTGCCAATTAGAGCGGCAAATAGCTTGTTCTGATCTATCATTGGACGAATAGACACTGTTTGAGATAAGATTTATTTAAAAATATAGAAACTTAAAAAGGATGTAGTATCAATTTAAAGCGCATTTCGGCACTGATGGATGATGGGATGACCTTATATGAAGGCTGAAAGCTGCTTTGGATAGTAAAAAGTTTAAATTTAGGTAAAGAGACAGTTTTTTAATAATTCCATAAGATGACCTCCATAGACACTCCCATATCTAACATAAAAGGATAAAGGATGTGACCAATTAAAACATTCCATAAAAATAATGTGACTAGTGGGCATGGAAAGAGTGCCGATTTTTTTTTTTTTTTTTTTTAATTTTTTGAGAATGCACAGAAGAAAAATAACGTAGGAGCGTATGTGCGATAATTCAAGGAGTATTCAAAGTTTACATTACGACATTAAAGTCGGACAAGTAGTTTTTAAGATTCATACAAATGGTGACGGACGATAGATCGAAAGAACGAGACCAAAAAACTAACGTCAACTCATTTCTCGATTTTGCATCGGGTATGATTTTTCATCAAAAATAGTATTTTTTATTATTTTTTTTTTTGGCATTACAATACTTTTTATTTTGTCTAAATATGCTACTTACATGAGAAAGTAAAAAAAAAAAAACAAAAAAAAGAACACGTGAATAAACAAAAATATACAAACAAGATTCTAAGAATTCATTAATGGATCTAAATCAGGATCAAGGTTAGAGTGGAGAGAAAACAAGCAAACATATACATCATAGACTAGACAATAAACACGTCTGGAATTACAAGCACAAACATGAAAGCAAAAACAAAAACTTCCTCTGAAACAAGATCATTTCAAAACTAGGGAAACTTCAAGGTTTACATAAAATATAATAACTTCCTATGATTTTAAGAGATTAGCAATTAGCTAGAACCTAACAATGTAATCAAATGTAGCGTGGATTAATCTATAGCAGTGTGAAAGAATTAGACTGAAACACAATGGATACTGGACAGGTTTAATAGATTAATAAATGCATTCAATTCGCATGATAAATTAACGGTATAATGAGTAGGTTATGTACGCATGTACTAATCAAGCAGAAGCTCAGATAGGAGTTAATATCTTATATTGTTTTATACACGGACAGCGAAGTAAAAGAAGGCTTTTAAATAAAAGAATTTAAAAAAAGATGGCTTTCAAATAAAATAAACTAAAGAAAGACGGATTTAAAATAAAAGAAACTAAAGAAAGACGGCTTTCAAATAAAAGAAACTAAAGAAANTTATTACTGAGATTTATTTTTTGTGGTGGAAATAAATATATTTATTATTATTATTATTAAATAAAACATTTACGTAGACCATCTATAGATTACCAATCATCGTTTTGTTAATAACAAAAACTAAAGTGATCGAAATCTAATGTAAAAATATTATGATATATTAGTTAAAACAAAACAATTTCAGTAAAGAGAATAGGAATCAGTGTGGAATAGGAATAGGAGAATAGGAATCAGAGAATAGGATGTTTCATACTTCATCCAAATTACCTTCCTTAGGGATCAAATTTCAAATGGTAGTTTCATTTTTCAGTCGTTTTTGTCAAATAAAATTGAACATTATTTAAACGATAAAACTTTATACATTTTTCAGTTTTATATAAAAGAAAGATTTGCAAGGTTGGATTTTCTCTTATATCCATTTGATCACCTTTAATTTTATATGCTTATAATAATCATATACTATTTTGAAGTGAAACGGGTAAAATTGGCCAAATAAATACAAAATAATAAAATCTTTCGTCTTCACAACAAAAAGAAAAGCGAATGAAATGCAGTCACTGACATCGACCTTGCTAGTTGGGAAAATAGGTGTTTTTATGAAAAGAAAGGCTAAATAATCTAAATCTAAATAATATATATATTTTAGATAATTTAGTTAGTCATTATCACTGAAAAAGTGGTCGAAATCGGTAAGTATTATGTGCTATTTTACTACGTTTATATTAGCTTGCATTCTTGTTTGTTAGTTTGTCCGGTACAAATCTTGCAATCAAATTTTAACTAACTTCTCGAGTAGCTAGACATTTGAAACTTTTAGAATAACTCAGAACCCGATAACAATGCATTATTTTAATACTTAAAGCCATCTTTCAGCAGAATTTAATTCGTTTTCAGAGAATTTTGCTGTAATGGAAAGTTAGTTCGGAAAAAATCCGCAAGTTATTTTATTTGTTTTGACATGTCCAATATTTTAAACAAAATTTTGTCCAATTTGTTACAAAATTTTTAACTGTTTTTGTAAATTTTTAACTTTATATAAAATTTTAATTGTTACTGTTATATGTTATGATGTGATGGCGCAGAAGTTTTTTGACTTATTGTCGTATTTTGTTAGTGGCAAAATATAGAAACCTGTTTTTTTCAACTTACTGGATAACAAATCATGTAACTTATGGTAATTATAATAAAATTTTACGTGATGGGGGTATTCCTCATAAACTACATTATTAAAACTTAAAGTTTTGACCATAGGGGTTTAATTAATCTTTTTTTGCAGACGAATCATGGACGACACAATCACAGATTGTGAATTATGACTAAATAAAACCAATAGGTATTATCTGAGAAATTGGAATCTAGCTAGGTAAATACTAATATGATAATGGAGACATATATATTTTATCAAGATGAAATCATTGAAATATGTATCAGTGTATGTAACCTATATATAAAGAAATAAAATGGTTTATTTTTAGGCTTGAGAATGACCGGCTTCGGTCGAAACGTCGCCATATCTAGAAATTGATTATACTTTTTATTTTACCCGTAATGGATCCATCTACAAACACATAGAAGATAAGAAAGGGTACTCGTAGAAATCTTTTGTGAAAATTAACTTCTGGAGATCCTACTCACCAGAACAAACAACAACTTAGAACATCTACATCATGGATGTGAACAACGAGGAATCATACACTGAAGAAAAATTATTATTAAACAATTTTGATAATAAAATCAAAAGCTGTCTAGAGCTAGATGATAACAAATATTATCTGAGAAATTGGAATCTAGCTAGGTAAATACTAATATGATAATGGAGACATATATATTTTATCAAGATGAAATCATTGAAATATGTATCAGTGTATGTAACCTATATATAAAGAAATAAAATGGTTTATTTTTAGGCTTGAGAATGACCGGCTTCGGTCGAAACGTCGCCATATCTAGAAATTGATTATACTTTTTATTTTACCCGTAATGGATCCATTTACAAACACATAGAAGATAAGAAAGGGTACTCGTAGAAATCTTTTGTGTCCAATATTTTATTTATTTTAAGCCGACTTTTAATCACCAGTTGTCATCTTCAGTACCGACGTGATCAGTAGTAATTTCACACAGACAGAGGTATATATCCGACTGAATTATATCATGTTTTAACTCCTACAACACTGCATTATTCTAATTAACATTTCTACTCGTCATAACCCCAACTTAAAATGGTCACTAGTGGTTAAAATCGTGGTCTTGTTCAATAAAGCTAGTTCCAGGGAAATAATGTTTGTGTTGTTTTTATAATGGTTACATTTCTTTTAGCTATTTAATGCTTTCCTTTCTTTATTGTCCTTACAATAAATTTAGCAAGAAATAGTTAGATTACAACAAAGAATTCATGGATTAATCTAAATTCATTAAAATTAGTTCAAATAAACTAAAAATTGATGATGTCAGATCATTTACTACCAATGAAAGGAGTTAAAAACACTTCCTAGTGTACACATGATATGTACACATAAAATATTTACATGTTTGTATGTTTACAAATTCATGATTTGAATTGAAACCTCTATTTTTTTTCTCTCTAATATTAGCAATTTAATTATAGCTATAATTTTATACTCGTATTCTCTTGGAATATATCTTGGCAGTAAAACTGCATTCTTGACCATGTTAGAATTGTGGCTTTTTAATACTATTATTTTTTTTTTAAGCAGAGCATCATTAGTATTATTAGACTGGCCACACGCCGTGATAGGACGCGGACATGACAACTCCAGATGATTTATCAAACCAATGTGTGGGGCGTTTGATCGAACGACCTATTGTATTTCTTGCCAAGCGTAAACGTACTAATGAAAGCATGTACAAAATCACTTTTATAAATGTAGTTTGTTTAAGAGCATGCTTATCTATAAATATAGTAGTTTTTCAATTCGCCAATAAGTAAAAGAGAATTGCGTGTCAGTATGTTCAAATTTCTCTCTCTAGGTGATTCGACACCTATTGAGAGCCCTCACCATTAATTAATGAACATTATTTTTAAGTACTACTACTGTTATATTGTTGTATTTTTTCTGATATTTTATTACTGAGATTTGTTTTTTGTGGTGGAAATAAATATATTTATTATTATTATTATTATTA
>KZ651053.1:550784-565575 GCA_001010745.2 Gerris buenoi | reverse complement strand
ACCTATTCTAATGGGGTAGTGCAGGGGGGGTAAATTTTGGGTTTGTATGATTTTTTTGGGGGGTAAAATGGCCGCCATTTTGAAAATGCGATACATATTTGTAATCTACATTTCAATACCTTTGAAATGATACCCAACTTGAAAATTACAAAAAATGTAAAATATTGCGCGGTGATCGCAATTCATCGCAGATCGCAGAAATTTGGAGTGTTAAAGTTCGCAATAGGTTTTCTGTTTTTGGGCAAAAAAGTTTAACTTATATACCAAATTTCAAGTCAATAGCGTCATTAGGTTGGGAGATATAATACAAGATGCGACGGACGGACGGACGAACTACCAAAAGCATAAGGGTTTCTAGGACGACCTCGAAACCCTAAAAAGCATGATTTATTTTAACCATTTTAACCATGATTATTTATTCATTGTAGTAAACATTTAAAAATCCAATTCAATATTAGTTTCTGCAATAAAATAATAATTATTATCAATGAATAAATATTTTAATTCTAAATTTAACAGGAAATTTGAAATAAAAATACTAAAACAGTTTTGATATTATGAATTAAATGGGAAAAAATTGAAAATACGAAATTTCAAAGTCACTACTCATTTGATTACCAACTAAAGTCTTCGAAATCGATGTTTTTTTGTTTTTGCGAAGTAAAATTAATAATTCTAGTTTTTTTTTTTTTAAATAATTATGAGTAAGTTCAATAAAAAAAAATAGCAGTAATAACTATTTATGTATTATGATTATAATCTAATTTATTACATATTTCCGAATTATTTCAGAAGTTGACACAGTTTTTACTTTAGGAGCGAGATTCCATAGTTGGAACTCTGAGGTTCTTTTAAAAGTAGCAAAAAAAAGAAGGAAAATAATAAATAAAAACGTATAGATAAAAAAAGGTAGTGTTTCTTTCCCCAAGTTAGACAATGCAAGTTGTGTATATGGGTATAGAATAGATTTATTCAGTGTGGGGGAGAAGACAGGACTGCAGGGTAGGAAAGCTGTTATCTCAGGAAAGTAAATCTGCTTTTAGAGTCAGCAGGTAAGATAAATTGTGGACAAGTCAAGCACGTCTGGTTATCAAGGGCTTACCCTAGGCCCTACTAGATAAATTCTCTCCTCACAGCAGAGTGAGGAAAGGGACCCTTACAGGGCAAACCTTCAAATCTTCCTTCCTAGGACACAGGCAAGCACACATTTACCGTAAAATTTAACTGAACTCACAGATAGAAACTAAATTATTTCCTTGCTGAGTAAATTTAAAAAGTTTTCCTCAATTTAATATTAAATTAATACAGTGAATTATACACCTGAATAAAACGACAAAAATTAAAGATATAGAGAAGTTAGTTAGGTAGATTGAATCATGGGTGTGTGTGGGGCACTGAATCCCACATCGACATTTTAATGCTTTTCCATGAAGTGGAGAAAGCCAGTATTCATTTGTCTAATTGATAAGGTAGACGAATCATAAGGAGTGAAATTATGAAATATTAATTTCCATTTTGATTACCATTTGGTCCGGTAGGAGCTCTGATATAATTGTAAATCAAATTTTAGAACTTATATCGTAGAATACAAGCACTGAATACAAGTAATACCATCTACCTCCTATAATAATATTCTAACTTCAATTAATAACAAAACAATTTTGACAGATTTAAAATACGGGGGGGGGGAATAAATAAATTTGACACAATAATTGGTTGTAAAAGCATAAAACAACCAACTATTTGTTAAAAGCATATCATATAAGTATACGAAATAGAAAGCGAGGAAAGCTATGTGCAACACTAATTGGCAGAAATAAAATTAATGGAAGTGGAAATAAAGAATTATTAATGCAGATAAAATTGATTTAATAAAAAATAATTTACTTAAAATTTTGTATTTAAACCTTTTTCGCGAGGTAATATCATAATATTATTTCGAGATCATAATATTATTTTATTGCAACCGGGAGTTAAGCTTAGAAATAAAAATCCGATTATTATCAGATAAATTTTTGAGAAATAAAATATTATATTTGGAACAACGAATTTTATTTCTTTCGAACGTCAAGAACTAAATTAACTAAAGATATATTAAATTTTATTTCGTAATTTTAAATTATAATGAAAAAATACAATAAGAACATGTTTAAATATTTCTCATTATATTTTTTTATTAAATATATATTATTTTTCATTTTATTTTAAGGACAAGTTAGGTGGAGTTTTGTTTTTGGGCTAAATAAGGGGTTTTACAATAAAGTTTTTACATATAAAAATAATTAAGCACCACGGAACACAATAGAATATAATTTAAACTCAAACTGACATTCTCTCTTGAGTATTTTTAGCATTTTTATGTTGTTTAGTATATTGTGTTAGTAATCGACTTGGCTGCATTGTAAAAAGTACAAGGCTATTATATTAAAGAAAAATAAAATTTTTAGAAAACAATGCAATTTGATATGGAATTACGTTTTAATTTAACATTTCGGCATTATAAACTTACAAAGTTTATATTAAAATCAACTTTTAATATAATTATGGAATAAAGATTTTTTTTTAAAAAACTAATTTTTCTGCATTAAAAAAGTATGTGGCTGTTAAAATAAAATTAAAATTTTAAGGACATAATGAAGTTGATATCGTATGTGTATAATGCTAGAATATACTTTTCTGCATCATATAAACTACATGGTTATCGTATTAAAATTAAATTAGTAAGAAATAATGGAATTTAAAATCGAATGTGATAAAACCAACTTATCTGCATTTTTAATATAGAAGGTTACTATGTGTGATTTTATTATAACCATTTTTTGATGCAGTAATGGAATTTGATATCGAATTGGGTTTCAATTTTTTTTCTACATTATAATCATACGTGGCTGTTTTTAACAACAACAAATTCTAAGGATACAATGGAATTTTGTATCGAATTATAAATGTACATTGATTAAAAAATATTTGTTAAATTTATAAGGAATAAAATCAAACTTCATATCAATTAATAAAATCAAGCAATACATTGAATATGAAGTTTTTTAAATTGTAAACATAGCCATATATGGCTTACAGAGTGGAAGAGTTTTCTAATGCAATCTCAAGGACAATTATTCAGACAAGGTATAATTAAAACAATAAATAAATAAAATAAAAAATAAATAAAAAATATAGTTTGTGGACCAGACATCGGCTACCTGCTTTATAGGACGCACCTCACAGTGGAGTGCAATCACGACATTAGAATTAGAAGCAATCCATCAATCCATAAAGTACGCTGCCGAATCAAATATATCTAAAGTACTCATCATCACCGACTCGTTAGGGGCACTCCAAGCACTCGAAAATTTATACACCCAAAATCAAACCGTGATTAAAATTAGGACCATTATTACNTAATAAAAAAATAATTGAATTAAAAAAATAAAATAACAATATATTCAGTTTTCTTTTGATTTTTTTTCCTCATTGATTGTATTTCTGCATTATTATATTAGCAAATATGCTGCAATAAAAGAAACTAAAGCTGGTGAATAAACATTTAATAGACTTTATAGTGAAAAAAAATTAATAGATTGGAGTGTTATTAGATAAGTAATAAATTCCACCTGTTATCACCATTAAGTCTATGAATTGCATTTGTTAATAGTCTCAATGAATTAGCTATAAAATAAAATCATGTAAGCAAAGGAATGTGATAACAACATCGATATTTGTAATATGATTTAATTAATAAATCGACAAAGGTAAACCAAAATCCAAATTGTGGATTTAACTAGTTAAATCACAATCCAAATTGTGGATTTACCAAGTTAAATCACAATCCAAATTGTAGATTTACCACGTTAAATCACAATCCAAATTGTGGATTTACCAAGTTAAATCACAATCCAAATTGTGGATTTACCTGGTTAAATCACAATCAAAATAGTAGATTTATCTAGGAAATTTGCCATTCCTAGGTAACTCCACAATTTTGACTGATTCAGTTTATATCCTATTTTTATAGTTATAAATTCATTTATAGATTAATATGTGTTACTTGATTTAATTTTAGTTTAGATTACCCTTATTTTTATTTTATTTTAAACTTTTATTCTTCATACATGTGTCATTAATTTGGTTGTATAATTTGACGTATTGATCTTTTTGATGTAATTAAATTATTGTAATAATCATATTATCAATTAATATCAATGATGAAATAACAATCTACCTCAAAATTGAAACCACCTTAATCTACGTAAACAAATGTTTACATTAACTTGTGAATAAATTACATTCTGGTTGTAACAACTAATTTCTCGAGTCCTGTGTACCAATTAACATTTTGTGTCAATGTTTGATGTAATATGATTAATGTTAGTATGTATTTATTATTTTTGTTATGTATTCATTATATTTATATTATTTTGAATTAAGAATATATATATGTTTATTTCTAATTATAATTATTAATACTTGGATTTACTATTACTAAGTTTATTGGATGTCTAGAAGTATTGAGTTGTTTACTTATGTATTGATTGTTATGTTTATTAAAATAGGTAGAGAGGTTAATAAAAATGCAGAAAAATTATACTTTCATAAGATTTGATAGATGAAACATGATCCATAAAATATTAGGATATTGAGTTTCTAGTTTATGGATAGTATCGAATGAAAGACGATAGATCTAACAGGACAAGCAGTCGTAATACTTTAAAGATCCTTGTACAAGGTCGTGAAATCGTCATCAGTAAACAATGCTAGGATATACATCACACGACCACGGAAAAACATGAATCAACGTACAAACATCAGTCACGTGGGTCCGGCTTATCGTTATTAAATATATTTTATTTACATACATAGCCAAACGGATCCTTTTGGCGAATTGGCGAGAAGACTATGAAGCCTAAAGTCCAGTTGGGCTAGATCCCGCCTCAACTGAGTGGAATCCATATTTAGAACGCACTCGGGCAGTAGAAACAGCTGGTCGGGGGGATGATCGGCCGCGGCAAGCATGGCAACACAAGAGAAACAATTCGCGGCACCTCGTTCTGGGCCCGCACCCCGCACTCGACTACTTGACTAGCTGCAGACTCGGTCCGGCCCCCTCGCTTTCCCCACCTTCCCCTGTGGCTAGTCCTCAACCTCCCTACCTCCACATGCACTCGCCTCAACGCTCAACAGCATTATCAAAACAAACACTCACACTCGCCCCTTCATTCAATAAGCAAAAGCCTTATTAAATATTTTAATCGACACAAAAGGAGCTGAACGTTTAAACTTGTAAATAGTGCACACAGCCACAGCTCGAGTACATTTCCTTGTAAATCCTGGGAATCTCACACATACACCAACCCAAACAATGAAAACTCACTTATATACATCAAACAAACAAACTAATTTAATATAAAACTACAAATACAATAACACAGAATAATTTCTAGGTCGCTCCTCACAGCTAAGCAGCTTCTACAATTAAATTAAATTAGTTCCTATGACCAGACGTAATTATCCCTTGTAATCATTCTTTAATAAGTATTTATACAATTCCCTATTATTAAGTCAAATTGTTAGGCTTCCAAAGAAAAATTCTTAAGCCTAACAACCAGATTACATTTATATCTATATTTAATTCTCTTATTGAAGAGAACTAAGCAGCCATAACAGGTAATAGGGCCATAACAGTAATTCATTTGACCTAGTATCGTTTCTAACATTTGCTCCAGAATACATATTTTCATGTAACGAGCATGCTGTATTACCTACCATTTTTACTTTATCATACATTCTTAAATTGTGAGCAAATGTATATTAGAACTCTATCGTGTCACAAAAATTTTATTTTATTTAATTATTAGAAAATGTTGAACTTAGTCCACTTAAGTACTAATAATATCATATAAAATATAGTTACTAAGAAAACAGCGCATAATAGAGGAAACATATCAAAAACTATAAAAATATCAAGCGCTATTTTACTTCCGAGCTTACCGAAGGTAACGGAAGCTATGTCTCCCATTTCAAAAATTCCAAGACAGAAGTCAGTTTTAGACATCAGGAAACATTTTTGGTTCCGTGTCTGTCAGTCAGTCTGTCTTTCGCTTAATTTTTGTGAACTAACATATCTTAAAAACTACTCGTTCGATTTCAATGAAATTTTTGAATGGTAGGTCATAATTTGCCCCATTTGTTTTTCTTTTCCACATACGCACAAACAGAAATTTATTTACACCTATATCTTCAAAAGTCTCATCTTATTTTTATGAAATCTGGATACTTTGTCAAAAGTAGCCTGCAGAGAACCCCAGATTAATTCCAACCATCTGCGCTCTTTAAAAATTGCTTAATTGGTACTTTAATTTATGTAAAAAATCAAAACAATTTTGACAAAATTGAAAAAAAAAAAAAAAACCGGAGAGAATAAAATAAATATGACAAAAAAAGGTGGTAAAAGCATAAAATCAATAAAAGTATACGAAATAGGACGCGAAGAAGAGCCACGCTAATTGGCAGAATATGTTTATTGGAAATAAAAATGCAGAATGCTGACAACAATAAAAAATGTTTATAAACGAAAGTTTGTTGGAGTTATCTCCGATAGATTTTTTTTCTTCAAATTAGATAAACTGCAAATTTACTTAAAGCGTACAAGTACCAATACATAATTAATAGAGTCTTACGTTGCATTAAAGATTAAATGAGATTAAATCACATGTACAGTAGTTATTAGCGCGATTATAATCATATGTAAGAATAGAGTTCTTTTTAAGGTTGAATAGTAATAAGATAATACATCGCTGGGATATAGTGAATAATGCAGTTTTCAAAACGACTTTGAAATGCACCAGATGCGTGCAGGGACATTCATTCCCTCACTACAAGGATGCATTAATCACAAGAGGGGAGAAAACAAAAGCCGAAATGTTTACGGAACAATTTTCAATTGGAGGAGGGTGCGAAAAAGGGCAACCAAAACAAACGGCTTTATGTAAAAAAAGAGTATGAATTGCTGTCACTAAACCCTTTCTCCCCTGTTTTAGCAATTATATACACGCACAAACAATATCACACCATGTTTTCATGATCAGGATTTGCGCCCTTAAGTCACTCTCGTGTCAGAAATTATTTACTCTAATATTTCATACGATAAAAAAGCAGGATTTTTTTTTTTTTTAAATGAAATACGAGGTTTTCAAAAAAACTAAATGATTAATAATAAAAACAATCGCCTCTCGAGTAAGAGATAAGATACTTCCTTAAACAAGACTGGCTTTCCACCAATAGTGGTAATCTTCAGCGCCGGTGAGACGAATAGAAATATGAAGAGAGGGGAGGAAACTGACTGATCATCATCAGACATCAACCACATTCTTAAACTCCTGCACTGGTTCCTTCTCTATCACACTTTTACCCGCCCCACCGGCACTGATTCTTTCTCTGTCACATTTCTACTTATCGCATACGCACTGATTCCTTCTCTATCACATTCCAACTCACCTCAACACACTGATTCCTTCCCTACCACTTTTCGTCTCACCGGCAATGATTCCTTTTCTATCACATTCACCGGCACTGATTCCTTTTCCATCACATTCCTACTCATCTCATACGCACTGATTCCTTCTCTGTCACATTTTTACACCTTATCGGCACTGATAATAACCACATTGTTGAAATACGCCTTTGTAAAATAAAGTTTTTTTAGTGGCGTGACGTTATTCTTTATTCCTAATCAAATTAATTCCAAACTCATCTATAAAATTGTCTCAATAAATAATATTATCTCAATCATAAAATCAAATTATAATAAAATATTTTCCCATAACTCGGAATATTATTTGGGTCACTGTCCAAACTCATAAAAATATATTGATATCAAAATATAAATTACACTTTAGAATTAAATTTGTATTTCAATTTTTAATATTCTATCCCGCTATTTATTTAACTTACTTTTTATTATACTTTGCGGTTACTTAATTTTAATTCACAATCATATAATCGAACAATTTATTGATATTTCTTATAATTTTTTATTCCAAAAAAATAATTTATTAGTCAAACAAACGAAAAGCTTTTTTTGTAACAGTACAATGCCAAAGATAATTACTGCGGATTTTTCCCCCCTGACTATATTGAGTTGAAAGTTGGCCAAATTTGCGAGGGAGTATATCGGTAGCCGTTCTTGGAGCCCACCCGACACGGTAAAACGTCATCGCCGACCTTCCCATCTAACAGTTCACACTTTAAAAACTAAAATCTCACCATTTTTAATAGGCATTTATTATCTGTAAAAAAATCCTTCGTATGTTACGGTTTAAAAATACATAAATTTGGCACTATTTTATTCGTTCATTTTGATAAAAAATCAAGATAATTAAAATACGAATTAAAAAAGTGAGACCATTAGAGTGGCACATTACCTTCCTAACGTTCTATTACAGAACAAGCTCAGTTATTTCGCCAGTATAAAATATAGTACTATGAGATAAATTTCAAATTATGGATGGTACTTACTTAAAACTTAAAATGCGGCCATTAAAAAAATCTATAAAAATATTGTCAATATTTTTTTCACTAATAAATGCGGGCAGAAAGTTGATAATACTAAGGTAATTTCTGTAAGATAATTTTTACATACTATCCTAATTTCATACATAATATTAGACTAGTTCTTTTTTAAATATGGTGGTTCGAAAAAATGTCGGCGGACCGACATGCCTATCAGTAACGAATGTAAATAATAAGAAACGTGGCCACAACTGTTCTTTGATGTATGTTCTAAGCTTTTGTCAAGGAAATTTTTAATTTGTAGGTATAAACTTGCGAACGTGCTTTAGAATGATCACAATGAGTCAGTTACTACTGAGATCAGAGAAAGATTGTAGCCTTCATTTAACACAATAAATTAATAATAACGATGAGGTAAAGGACACAAAAAAGTACTGGTATATATCATATATATCATACACACACACACACACATATATATATATATATATATTACAATTTGNAGATAAGTTCTGTACTCCGTCTCACAAATAAACAATTATATGTAATTATAAATGTACATAAATACATTGATACAAGTTGAGACTTAAAACGTTTCTATAAACTGGTTTGAGAAGTGAGCCAGTTCGTAGTCATGCAATCATTAAACTTGACATCGGCGTAGACTCAACTCTTCAATCCTACAGAGAACACCATACAGTTGTTTCTAATGTGATTGTATGAAAGGAGAATTCTTTTCCGGGATGGGTAAATCAAGTTAAGGATAATCCGTGAAGCGGAAGTTAAGATAATTTAAATAGATATATTTTTTCTTTAACACCTGAATTGATATCTTATAGTAGCACGGATGAAAGGATTGTATCGGCTTTATAAAAGATAATATATAAATCCCTTAACAAAATATATGATACCCTTATATCTTGGGTTGTGATAAAAATGAATCCATAATATACTATGAGCTCATATGCGTTATCCGTTCTACCCTACTATAAAATAAATCCTTAAACTTTAACGCTTTGTTTTTAATCGATGTGTTTGAGGGCTTCACTATAATTTTTCTTTTTGTGTTGTTAGACATAAAATAACAGCAATGTTTCAATTCTTTAGTTGGGTGTTTACGAAGATGTAGATGCGGTAACGATAGGCAGACGAACGAATACAAGAAATTATAGGGGTTATCGTTTTTGCTTGAAGACCCTAAAAACAACATAATATCATTTAGCAAACATTCCTATACTCTTAACAAGAGGAAGGGCTAATTCAAAAATATACCTAAAACCACTGTTTAGAGTTCTATACTAAGGATGATCAATCCCTTCTTATTCCCTACGGAAAGCCATGTTGACAACACAATCCCTTTGCCTTAACAAGTAATAAGCTGGTAAGGACAAGAAAGAGAAACGAGGTGGAAGTAAAAAAAGGACATATAATCTGAACAAATGATGCGAGAGAAACCACTCCATGTTCCGGACCGTGTAACAGGAGAGAAAGTGTAAAGAATGATTAGGATATCTTGAGGCCATGAGTAGACTTGATGTGGGTCTATTTGTCAACTTACTCCAGCCGACCGCGTTGTACTCCGTGGCTACAAACCAACTCTCGTTCTACGCATACTCCTAGCCCTAACTATCTTGGTTAATGCTCAGTAAAAACATAAAACAGGAAACAAAAAAAAAAATTATATCCATCCACAAAAAAGAGCACTAGAGTCCGCTCAAAGAAAAAGTAGGCCTATTTTCACCAGAGCGCCACTGTAATTTTCCTACAAACAAAAAAAGATTCGTGCCGCTTTTGAGGTTTTCACTTGTGAAATACTGAAAGAAGGTAATAAAAGCAGAAACATTTTGAGCAGATGAAAATTACCCAAACATGATAAAGCAGACCTTTTATTTTACTTTTCATGACGAAACCGTAAATATTTCAAATAACTTGTTACTTAAAGAACTACTTTGTGTTGCACGGATACCATTCATAAACGGAGTAGGTCTTCTTCACCTTTTCAATTTGTCTTATATTCACATTTATTAAAACCGTATTTTAGATTAACTTGCCAATAGACTGTCAGAGAGAGATGAGATTGTGAAATTAGCGTATCCTGCACTTAAAAAAAAAAACATGTTAGAAAAAACATTAAGATTAGCACACATTCATTTAAAACTTCCAACAAGGCAATTTTGAAAGTTGTATCAAAAGTCTGAAGGCCTCATACAAAAGCATCTTTTTGATTACTTAATATGGGTTATCTCCTACTTAGATCATGTTTTTGTTAAATTAATACTAATAAACGGATCGTAATTTAATGATAATTTATAAATTAAGGTTAAAAAAGAAATATTTGAATGTCAATCAGTTTTTTTATAGGTATAAGAGAAAATAACTAATAAAAGAACACACGATCATATATTTTTTTATGTATGCACTAGCTGGATACCCGTGCTTCGCTACGGAGTGTTTTTAAATTTGATAAGTTTATAAACTACCAGGAAAGCATACAAATTATTTCACTATGCGAGAATATCTAGATTCTATCCCTCCTACTTATATCCCCCTCCTCTTTGATAAGATAATTTGCAAATATCCTAAATTTACCCCCCTCCTAAATGAAAATATGACAAAACTGTACATAACAACAATTACTGTACTCTTAAAGAGCATTTCAACGATATGCATCATGAAGATGAAGGGTATTCATTACTTGTACCCCGTACCCCTGTGTACCAAAATTTTAATTTCGTAATCTCATGTAGGCAGTGACCTTCATCTTGATTTGAAGAAAAAGTGTGTAAATATTCATCAAATTAGGATAAAAGACATACCCTCATACGGATACTCTTCTTTTTGCATAATGTATATCTATATTTTTCAATTTTACCCCCCTCCTAAGTGAAAATATGATAAAACTGTACATAACAACAATTACTGTACTCTAGAAGAGCTTTTCAACGATATGCATCATGAAGGGTATTCATTACTTTGACATTTGTACCCCGTA
Source organism: Gerris buenoi (assembly GCA_001010745.2). Lineage (NCBI taxonomy): Eukaryota > Metazoa > Arthropoda > Insecta > Hemiptera > Gerridae > Gerris > Gerris buenoi. The sequence continues at coordinate 554,078 of KZ651053.1, read as the reverse complement.
CCCCTGTGTACAAAAATTAAATTTTGAAAATTCATGTAGACAGTGTTTTTCCCCTTGCTTTGAAGGTCAATTGCGCAAATTTTCATCAAGATCTGACTACAACTGTATATTTGTATAACGAACATACATACATTCGTTGACTTTTATATATATATGGCCGCCATCTTGAATCAAAATGCCCGATTGGTAAACTATTTACCAAAAGTTACTAATTTCATAAAAGGAAGCCAACTTCTAAATTTCGAGGTTCTAGTATAATTGGTTCCGGAGATATCGAATTGTCGAATTTTGTATATAAATGGCCGCCATCTTGAATCAAGATGGCAGATTTTAAAAATATTTCTTAGCGAGCACCTAGGAGGTAAGAGGAACACACCTACAAAATTTCATGCTTGTAGGTCCAGTGGTTTCAGAGATATCGTGATGTGTCAGTGAGTCAGTGAGTGGTATTTGGATTTTATATATATAGATAACAAAAGAATATAAAAAACTCGAACTTGACTTGCTAAAACAACTGCTATTTTGTTCCCGTATCTGTCTGTCGGTCATATCTTAGCAAGTTTGGTGGCACGTCAAAATGATTCCTAACAGACGGTACCATAATAATTTTAAATTCACGCACATTCAATACTAAAAACCGAACACTGTGAAAATAATTTTGCACATTGAAACAACGTCAAACAATCTTTTAATACTCAGAGGGGTCACTAATTATGTTAAAGAGATTATTTTAATGAACACCTCCCTACGGTTTTTAGTAACAATCATATCTTGGAATCTATAGTATTATACTTATATTTTATATTCATTGACCATTGGTCAAATAATATGACGCGATGAAGCTATGCGATATATTCATTGAAAAAGTTTTACTTATTTTACTATCTCCTACATTGTTTTAAAAAAAGTGATTTTTTTCTAGCAAAAATTATATTACTTCCATTTTCAAACGAACTTTTCTTCTTTTTTTGGACCATTTAGGAGGATCAGATTCTCTAAGCGAAGCCAGCTAATAAAGTTTTGTTTGAGGTAGAAGAAGAAACATCATAAAAACGCAAGATTTAATAGGCAATAATGTCTATAATAAAAAAAACTATTTATGATATCAGAAGATCTAATTTATTACATACATTTGCTGAAATAAAGAGCAACAATAAAGAAAAAGGGAAATTACTTGCAGTACAAACATAAAACCGCTACTTCCTAGTTTCATGAAGTAACATTTACTTAACTTTTTCTTTGGACGGATTAGCCGGCGACAACGCAACTTAGAAAGTTGAATTTAGATTCAAAGAATTATCATAAAAGCCTTAAACTGGTTGCACGATAATAATCTCTGAAAGAGGTATTACTTGAAATAATAAAACTATAAACAAAGATCTGTTGGGGTTTTCTCCGTCGGAGAGATCATGAAGTTGATGTCAAGGTACTTAAAGACAGGAGAACAAAATCAAAAGTATCAAGCCTTTTCCACGGGAATATAATCCGCGACTAATTTCAAAAACTGTTGAATGAGGGCTGGATGGAAAGAGAAAAGGTCTGTAAAGAGTTAAGAATGTAGTTCTCGGCGAGTCATCTATCGGAGAAAAGAAAGTTGATAAACTCAGTGGCAGTGGCAGGACACCGGTAGCAACATAAGGTAGGACAGAGATGATGGCAAGTGGACAGACTGGTTCCGCCAGCACAAGCATTCAATAACTGTCGCATGACAACTAAACTTCCTATCCACAACACTCCTATCACTGACACTCATCGTAATGATGCCAGTGGACCGTACACAGACCATCGTTTCATCAAGTTTCTATTAAATGCAAACTATTTCGGATCTTGACAACTTCGAGTGTGTTTTCGCGTCTAATACTCACAAATTCGGCGAAAATGCGACAAAAGAGAAAAAGAAGGAAAAGGCGACAATTCAATCCTTGTGTTACATACCCTTCATACGAAAAAAACTTCTAAGTAAACGTGCACATATCAGAGTACTCATTTGTTATGTGCTACTAAAAGCATTCTTTAACTTAAATCTTTGATATGGAAGGATGGTCAAGACACTTGGCATTGAGGGTAAGTGGAGACGTCTTGGAATCTAACAGGTGGCTCTAAGTTTCCTCTTATCAACTTACCTTATCACGTCTTTCTCTACACAGACATTTTTAGGAAAGGCAGAAAAAAGATGGAAAGCTTATAACTTGATATATCTCAAAATTAAACTTATTTAACTTAAAAAATCTAAATCAAATTACTGGGAGACTAAATCTTAAACTGGGAGACAGACAGAGCAAAATAGATCATTCCTCGAAAAGAGCTAAATGTATAAGGATTCAAGAGATTAAAATCTGTTTAACCTCTACCTAAAATTTTAGTGGAGAGACTACTTTATTTTTCCCCTTCTAAATAAGCGTTAAATATACATGCAGGACAATAGAACGTGTATTTTTTGGGCGTATAGTTTGTTTTCAATTAAAAAAAAAAAACTAAAATGGAAAACAGAAGGCCTATCCAAAAAGTACAAAGATTTAAGAATGTACACACAAAATACATTCTAAAAATATAGTATTTTCAAATCAGGAGGTAAACAAAGGATGTGACGTCACTCTGCAGCAATAAAGTCCTAAAAAAAAGAAAATAAATGCAGGCCTATATTCTAAGAAGACCAGGTGTTGTAATGACACACATCCTCCCATTTTATTAAGATTCTGGTTAAAAACAATTTTTTTTTTTTTTATTATAAATAAAATATATTTTTTTCAAAGAGATAAATTACCACTGTATTTTCAGGTTGTATAAAAAAAGAGAAAGATATTTTATAATAATACTAAGCGAATGAAATACAATTAAGGAGTATCAATGTGATGAATTACTTTCTAGCTCTCGTAGCGTTAAAGAAAACAGAAAAAAATTACACTCCTTAAAAAGAAAAGACGGGAAAAAGTATAAAATGATAAAATGCAGAAGATATAACAAGAGATTTATGCTGAGAAAAAATCAAACAGATCGAGAAGGTAAAGAGAGCGGAAATTATAGCAGCTTCACAGAGATATAGCACCGCTTGTAGACGTGGACAGTAGACGGTGTAATCACACTGAACAAATCCTTGTCTAATAATATTAATCAATCTAGGATCTAGGAGGATGAAACTTTTCATATTAATCACATGATCTATATCTCGATCTGATGTCTCTTGTTGCAGAATACAACTTAGAAAAAAATCTTGATCAGGTAACGCAGGAATTCATCTTATCATTAAACTGAACTAATAATAATAATGCACTTAAAAAAAGCTCCATCATAAAA